>ML269824.1:107273-131004 GCA_005239495.1 Nicotiana undulata
GATTATTTATGCATGAGGGGACATCCTCGTCGTGTTACTGATATTTATGCACGAGGGGACATTCTGTGTCGTGTTTTGTGATATTATAGCACGAGGGGACATGCTGTGTCGTTTCTGTTTACTTATTGTTTTAGAGTTGTTAGTTCTTGCTGCTATTTAATTATTTCAATTGTTGTCTTGTTCCGTTATTTCAGTAGTTGTTACCCCTTTTTCCCCAGCATGTTTTCCTCGTTTTGTACTTAATTGTTTACTTCATGTTATTATTCCTGCTATATATTATTGAACTGCACAGGTATTTGTTATTTGTCTTGTCCTAGCCTCGTCACTACTTCGTCGAGGTTAGGCTCGACACTTACTCAGTACATAGGGTCGGTTGTACTGATGCTACACCTGCACTTCTTTATGTTGTGCAGATTACGGTACCGGACCCGGTGGACACTGATCGAGGGAGTATCCTTCAGTCCACATGCGACACTGAGGTAGTCTTGCAGGCATCCGTAGGCCTTGGCGTCTCCTCCTATCTTATCTCCTTTTCTGTCTTTTCCTTTGTATTTCTGAGACAGTTGTATTGTTCCTTCATACCGTTGTTTTTAGTATTCTTACAAAGTTCGTGAATTTTTTATACCAGTTCTGGGGTTTTACTAAGGAATTTGTAATATCAAATACTTAAGTTGTTGTATTTTATAGCTTCCATACTCTTATTTAAACTTGTTCTCGTTTATCGCTTTTCTTTCAAATGCCTAATAATAAGGAAATGAGTATCTTCTCTTCTATGTCATGCGATTTGAGTTCTAAATGCTAATTGAGTTTCTATTCTATTCTCTCGCAGATGACGAGAACACGCGTTTCCTCATTTACCGATCAGCCCGATCCTCTAGTTGCATCTCCTATGAGGGGCCGAGGACGAGGCCGTGCTAGAGGCCGAGGCAGGGGCAGGGCTCAACCAAGAGCAGCAGCCCCAGTAGAGGAACCACAGGTAGATTTTGCCGGTGAGGTTCCTGCTCAGAATGTTCCGATCGGACCAGCTCAGGTCCCAGAGGGGTTCATTGCCACCCCGGTTCTTCAGGACGCTCTGGTCCGCTTAGTGGGCCTTATGGAGAGCGTGGCTCAGGCCGGTCTTCTTCCTACAACACCAGTTATCTCCCAGGCTGGGGGAGGGCCCCAGACTCCTGCTACCCGCACAGCAGAGCAGTTAGCTTTCAGTTCCAGACTTCAGTACCTCAGACAGCTGGAGCCGCTCAGCCGAGTATTGTGGCACAGGAAGTTGAGGGGGAAACTATGTCTGTCGATGGTTTTTGGAGATAGGATCGGTTCACCAAGTTATTTCCTACTACTTTTACTGGTGCACCATCAGAGGACCCCCAGGATTTCTTAGACAGTTTCTATGAGGTTCTTCGAAACATGGGGATTGTGGAGACCAATGGAGTCGATTTTGCTACATTCCATCTTTCTGGTACCTCCAAGACTTAGTGGAGGGAATTTTGCTTGACCAAACCAGTTGGATCTTCGCCGTTATCTTGGGCTCAATTCTCTGAGTTGTTCTTGGGGAAGTTCCTACTAGTCACTCAGAGGGAGGATCTTCGGAGGTAGTTTGGGCGTCTCCAGTAGGGCTCTATGACAGTCACCCAGTATGAGACTCGGTTTATCACTTTAGCCCGACATGCTATCATGTTACTCCCCACAGATTGAGAGATGGTGAGGAGGTTTATTGAGGGTCTAGCTCAGCCCATTAGACTCCAGATGGTTAGAGAGACAGGTACTGATATTTCGTTCCAGGAGGCGGCCAATGTGGCCAGGCGTATCGAGATGGTCTTATCACAGGGTAGTGGTCAGGGGTCTGACAAGAGACCTCGTAATTTTGGTCGATTCAGTGGTGCCTCATATGGAGGCAGAGATTCCTTTGGCAGAGGTCATCCTCCTAGACCATTCCAGTCGGCACTTCAGGTATCCCGCAGTGCACCATCAGCTCCAATCAGTGCACTGCCACTTCAGAGCTTCCAGGGTGGTTATTCTGGTCGACAGGGACAGTTTCAGGGCCATCAATCTCAGCAGCCGAGGTCTTGCTTCACTTGCGGTGGTATGGGGCACATTTCTAGGTTTTTCCCCCGAGCTTCAAGTGGTTCTCAGTATCAGGGTTCCCGTGCCATGATTCCTGCACCAGGTGCACCCCCACCCCCTCAGCCAGCTAGGGGTGGAGGTCGAGGTGCCAGAGGTGGAGGCCAGACAGTTAGAGGTGGAGGACAGACTATGAGAGGTAGGGGTCAGCCCGCAGTAGGTCGACCCAAAGATGTTCAGGTTGGAGGGGCTCCGCCCCGATGCTATGCCATTCCTTCCAGGCCTGAGGCTGAGGCCTCTGATGCAGTTATTATAGGTATGGTTTCAGTCTGCAGTAGAGATGCTTCTATTTTGTTTGATTCGGGGTCTACATTCTCCTATGTGTCTTCATATTTTGCTCCTTATTTGATTATGCCCCGTGATTCCCTGAGTACTCCTGTGTGTGTATCTACACCGCTGGGTGATTCCATTGTGGTAGATCGAGTCTACCGTTCATGCTTAGTGGTTATTAGGGGTCTAGAGACTCAGGTAGATATCTTGCTTCTTGATATGGTTGATTTCGATGTCATCTTGGGGATGGATTGGTTATCTCCCTACCATGCTATTTTGGATTGTCATGCCAAGAAGGTGACCTTGGCCTTACCGGGAGTACCTCGATTGGAGTGGAGAGGGACTCCTAGTCATTCTTCGGGTAGAGTTATTTCATATATGAAGGCTCGACGCATGGTCGAGAAGGGTTGTTTGGCCTATTTGGCCTATGTTCGTGATTCTAGTGCCGAGGTTCCTTCTATGGAGTCTGTGCCCGTGGTTCGTGAGTTTCCTGAGGTATTCCCTGCTGACCTGCCGGGTATGCCACCCGATAGGGATATTGACTTTTGCATTGAGTTGGCTCCGGGCACTCAGCCCATTTCTATTTCGCCATATCGTATGGCCCCGCCAGAGTTGAAGGAGTTGAAGGAGAAGATACATGATTTGCTAGATAAAGGCTTTATTAGGCCTAGTGTTTCTCCTTGGGGTGCCCAGTGTTGTTTGTTAAGATGCATGGCTCAATGAGGATGTGTATTGATTACCGGCAATTGAACAAGGTTACTATCAAGAACAAGTATCATTTGCCGAGGATTGATGATTTATTTGACCAGCTTCAGGGTGCTTCAGTGTTTTCCAAGATTGATTTGAGATCTGGCTACCATCAGTTGAGGATTAGGGCATCCGATGTCCCTAAGACAGCTTTCCGCACTCGGTATGGGCACTATGAGTTCTTGGTGTTGTCATTTGGGTTGACAAATGCCCCCGCTGCTTTTATGAAGTTGATGAACCGAGTGTTCAGGCCCTATTTGGACTCGTTTGTTATTGTTTTCATTGATGATACATTGATATAATCCCGCAGCTGGGAGGAGCATGACCAGCACCTTCGAGTCGTCCTCCAGACTCTGAAGGATAGTCAGTTGTATGCCAAATTTTCCAAGTGTGAGTTCTGGTTGAGTTTGGTAGCATTTTTGGGTCATGTGGTGTCGGCAGAGGGTATTCAGGTGGATCCCAAGAAGATTTCAGCAGTCAGAGATTGGCCTAAACACACCTCAGCTATAGAGATTCAGAGTTTCTTGGGCTTAGCAGGCTATTATCGCCGGTTTGTGGAGGGATTTTCATCTATTGTAGCTCCGATGACCAGGTTGACACAGAAGGGTGCCCAGTTCAGGTGGTCAGATGAGTGTGAGGCGAGCTTTCAGAAGCTCAAGACATCCTTGACCACGGCACCAGTGTTAGTTTTGCCCACAAGTTCAGGGCCATATACCGTGTATTGTGATGCTTCACGAGTTGGACTTGGTGCAATGTTGATGCAGGATGGAAAGGTTATAGATAATGCATCACGTCAGTTGAAGATTCATGAGAAGAACTATCCAGTTCATGATTTGGAGTTAGCAGCCATTGTTCATGTGTTGAAGATTTGGAGGCATTATTTGTATGGTGTGTTGTGTGAGGTGTTCACGGACCATAAGAGTTTGCAGTATATGTTCAAGCAGAAAGAGTTGAATATGAGGCAGAGGAGATGGTTAGAGTTGTTGAAGGATTATGACATTACCATTCTATATCATCCAGGAAAGGCCAATGTGGTGGCCAATGCTTTGAGCCGAAAGTCAGCCAGCATGGGTAGTCTTGCTTATATACCGGTCGGGGAGAGACTGCTTGCTTTAGATGTTTGGGCCTTGGCCAATCGATTCATGAGATTGGATGTTTCAGAGACTGGAAGTGTTATGGCTTATACTGTGGCCCGTTCTTCATTGTTTGATCATATTCGAGACCGGCAATATGATGATCGTCATTTGTGTGTCCTTAGAGATACGGTCCGGCACGGAGGTGCCAAGCAAGTTATAGTTGATGATGAGGGAGTCTTGAGGATGTAAGGCCGTATTTGTGTGCCTGATGTTGATGGTATTCGTGAGTTGATCTTGCAGGAGGCTCATAGTTCCCGATATTCCATTCATCCGGGCGCCGCAAAGATGTATCAGGATTTGCGGCAGCATTATTGGTGGCGAAGGATGAAGAAAGATATTGTGGCATATGTAGCGCGGTGCTTGAACTGTCAGAAAGTTAAGTACGAGCACCAGAGACCCAGTGGTTTGATGCAGCAGATTGAGCTTCCCGAGTGGAAGTGGGAGCGTGTTACCATGGATTTCGTAGTTGGGCTCCCACGGACTCAGAGGATGTTTGATGCGGTGTGGGTCATTGTGGATAGGCTGATCAAGTCAGCACACTTCATTTTTGTATCAGTTTCGTATTCTTCGGAGAAGTTGGCAAAAAGCTACATTAGGGAGATTGTTTTCTTGCATGGTGTGCCCGTGTCTATTATTTATGACCGAGGTACTCAGTTTACCTCCCATTTCTGGAGAGTGTTTCAGCATGAGTTGGGCACACGGGTTGAGTTGAGCACAACATTTCATCCTTAGACGGACGGGCAGTCTGAGCATACCATTTAGATCTTGGAGGATATGTTGTTAAGCATGTGTCATTGACTTTGGAGGTTCATGGGACCAGTTTTTGCCTTTAGCTGAGTTTGCCTACAACAACAGCTACCAGTCGAGCATTCAGATGGCTCCTTATGAGGTGTTGTATGCTAGGCGGTGTCGGTCGCCAGTCGGATGGTTCGAGCCGGGAGAGGCTAGGTTGTAGGGTTCAGAGTTAGTCCAGGATGCCTTGGACAAGGTGAAGATCATCCACGATAGACTTTGTACAGCTCAGTCTAGGCAGAAGAGTTATGTAGACCGTAGAGTTCGTGATTTGGCATTCATGGTTGGTGACCGGGTATTGCTTCGGGTGTCGCCCATGAAGGGCGTGATGAGGTTCGGAAAGAAGGGCAAGTTGAGCCCTAAGTACATTGGTCCCTTGAGATTCTTGAGAATGTGGGAGAGGTGGCCTACAGACTTGCCTTACCACCGAGTTTGTCAGCCGTGCATCAGGTGTTTCATGTATCTATGATTCGGAAGTATATTGCCAATCCATCTCATGTGCTAGACTTCAGCAGTGTCCAATTGGACAAGGATTTGACTTATGAGGAGGAGCCGGTAGCCATATTAGGCCGGCAGGTTCGTCAGTTGAGATCAAAGAGTTATCCTTCGGTTAGTGTCCAATGGAGAGGTCAGCCTGTTGAGGCAGTTACTTGGGAGTCCGGGTCTGATATGCGGAGCCGATATCCCCATCTCTTTTCCCGATTCAGGTATCTTTTTATGTTCGTTCGAGGATGAACGTTTGTTTTAGAGGTGGAGATTGTGATGACCCAAAAGGTTATCCCATGTATTTCTAGCTAAATCCGTATTCCGGGGTCATGAGAACCTCCTTCTATCTCACCTCGATTTGCGTGCGCAACCCAAGCGTGTAGCCGGGAAGCCGTTATGTGAAAAACTAATGAAAATGATGTTTTTGTGTTGAAATTTGAGTAAAGTTGACTTTGGTCAACAATTTTGGTAAACGGACCCGGACCCGTGATTTGAAGGTCCCGGAGGGTCCGTAGGAAAATATGAGACTTGGGTGTGTGGCCGCAATCGAATTCCAAGCTCCCAAGTCTAAGAAATGAATTTTTAAAGAAAATTATTTTCTGAAAAATATAAAGGCTTTTAAAAATAAAATTTGATGTGAAACCTGTGATAACGGGCCTGTATTATGGTTCCAGGGCTCGGTACAGGTTCAATATGATTTATATGTGTTATCTGTGGAGTTTGGTAATAAACAGACTTCGTTTGACGTAATTCGGATAAAAAATGCTAAATTTAGAAGTTTTGGAAGTTTTGAGGATTTCATGGATTTTGAAGTTTAATTCGTTGTTTTTTATGTTATTTTGGTGGTTTAATTACACGAATAAGTCCGTAGAATATTTTTGAGGTTGTGTGCATAATTGGTTTTGAGCCCCGAGGGCTCGGGTGAGTTTCGGATAGGTGTCGGAGTGCAAAACTTTGTAAAACTTTGGTGTGTGATTGTTGTTGCTGGTGTCCAGGTAATTACCCTATGCGAAAGCACTCAAGGGAGTGCGAATGCATAGGGTTGTATGGGGTCTGGGGGTCAGGGTAGTTCTAAGCTTATGCGAACACACCCATAAGGATGTGAACGCGGAGGGCAATCTATTAATTGCTATGCGAACGCACCTGGGAGGTCGCGAACGCACAGCATAGGAGGGGACCTGGGGGCTGGGAGTAATTTACCCTGTGCGAACGCGGCCCCACAACCGCGAACGCATAGGTCTGTGGAACCAACCCTTCGCGAACGAAGTCTGGTGCCCGCGAACGCGGAGAGTAAAAATGCCCAGTTATTTTTAAAAGCAAAAAACAGAACACTTATACGGGAATTTAGCTATTTTTCATAAACCCCTTCTTCTCCACACCCTATAGACGATTTTTGAAGAATTCCCTCACCATAACCTCTTAGGTAAGTAATCTTTGACTTGTTTTCTTCCATTTCCATCAACATCTATTAGATTATAGGCCTAAAAACATGGGATTTAAGGTAGAAATTTGGAATTTGGGTAGAATTAGGATTTTTTGATTATTTGGGAATTTGACCTCGTTTTGGGGTCGGATTTCAAAACAAATTATATATTCGGGCTCGTGGGGGAATGGGTGATAGGGTTTTTGTCCAAACCTCGTGTTTCTACCAAGCGGGCCCGGGGTCGATTTTTGGATTTTAGGAAGAATGTTGAGAATTCTATAATTAAGCATTGGAATTGAATTGTTTAGCATTTATTGATGTTATTGGGTCAATTATGTCTAGATACGATTGGTTTGGAGTCGGGATCGAAAGGAAAAGCGGTTCTAGAGGCTTGATTTGGATTCTTGGAGTCGAGGTAAGTGTTTGGCCTAACCTTAGCTTGAGGGAATAGGTGTTGAGTATTATTTGCTACGTGTTTATTTCATGTCCAATGTATAGGTGAGGTGACGAGTACCTATATGTTGTGGTCAAGCATGCCCGTGAGTCGTATATGAGTAATTATATGATTTTCATTGAAGTTTACTATGTTTATGGATTTGATATAATTTGGTAGTTATTCATTTGATGGAAAATCTCAGTTGTGATTATTTTTGAGTAATGGTTCGGTTGAGGAATATGTTGGTAAGTTATATATCTGTGTAGGTTTGGTTTTATAGTTGTGTCCCTTGCCGGGACGGTATTACTCTTGTTGATTATTCCTGTGTATTTAAGGTTTCTTATTATTGATTTTCCTGTCAATTGTTGTTTTATGATATTTATGCACGAGGAGACATTCTGTGTCGTGTTGTTGATTATTTATGCACGAGGGGACATTATGTGTCGTGTTATTGATATTTATGCACAAGGGGACATTCTGTGCCGTGTTGTTAATTATTTATGCACGAGGGGACATTATGTGCCGTGTTGTTGATTATTTATGCACGACGGGACATTCCGTGCCGTGTTGTTGATTATTTATGCACGAGGGGACATTCCGTGCCGTGTTATTGATATTTATGCACGAGGGGACATTCCGTGCCGTGTTATTGATATTTATGCATGAGGGGAAATTTCGTGCCGTGTTATTGATTATTTATGCACGAAGGGACATTATGTGCCGTGTTATTGATATTTATGCATGAGGGGACATTCCGTGCCGTGTTGTTGATTATTTATGCACGAGGGGAAATTCCGTGCCGTGTTACTGATATTTACGCACAAGGGGACACGCCGTGTCGTTTCTGTTTACTTATTGTTTCAGAGTTGTTAATTCTTACTGCTATTTAATTATTTCAGTTGTTGTCTTGTTCTGTTATTTCAGTAGTTGTTACCCCTTTTTCCCCAGCATGTTTTCCTCGTTTTGTACTTAATTGTTTACTTCCTGTTATTGTTCTTGCTATATATTATTGAACTGCACAGGTATTTGTTATTTGTCGTGTCCTAGCCTCGTCACTACTTCGTCGAGGTTAGGCTTGGAACTTACTCAATATATGGGGTCGGTTGTACTGATGCTACACCTGCACTTCTTTATGTTGTGCAGATTACGGTACCGGACCCGGTGGACACTGATCGAGGGAGTATCCTTCAGTCCACAGGCGACATTGAGGTAGTCTTACAAGCATCCGCAGGCCTTGGCGTCTCCTCCTATCTTATCTCCTTTTTCTGTCTTTTCCTTTTTATTTCTGAGACAGTTGTATTGTTCCTTCAGACCGTTGTTTTTAGTATTCTTAGACAGTTCGTGAATTTGTGATACCAGTTCTGGGGTTTTACTAAGGATTTTGTAATATCAAATACTTAAGTTGTTGTATTTTATAGCTTCCGTACTCTTATTTAAACTTGTTCTCGCTTATCGCTTTTCTTTCAAATGCCTAATAATAAGGAAATGAGTATATTGACTGGAACATTGGCTTGTCTAGAGGGTTCAACGTTAGACGCCATCACGGTCCCAACGGTGGGATTTCGGGTCGTGACAGCTGGACAGCTACCTCGAAATCCCAAAAGCTGATGACAACATACTCGGATGACTACTGCTTCGAACCAGTACTTGGATCTGCACACAGGGGTGCAAGGAGTAATGATGAGTACGCCAACTCAGTAGTGATGAAAATAAATCACAGTCTGAAGTATATGAAACACACAACACAAAAACACTAATCCACAAAATAGTAAAACATCAAGTCTCGATACAGTATACATAAGTTAGAAAACTAGTTTCCATAAAATCCTTTGAAACAAGTATATCTTTCCAGTATTTCTCAATAAACTCTCAGTAATATCAGTTTGAAAATTGAAGTGAATCATAGTCAAAAACTCGGTAAAATATCATCATAAAACTGCCCCTCGGGCCATAATCATCACTCGTAACAATTTCCCTCAGCACCTCACCATCACTCAGTATCAGCCCCGCGGGCAACCTCACTGTCACTCATGCCTCCCAATCACTCATCACTCGTCACTCGCACTCAGTAGGTACCTGCGCTTACTAGGGGTGTGTACAGACTCCGGAGGGGCTCCTACAGGCCAAGCGCTATAAACAAGCCACATCATGGCATAAATCACTCTCAGGAACTCGGCTTCTCCCATATCATAACATCCTCACAACATTGGCCCTCGGCCTCACTCAGTCAGACACTCTCAGCATGCCACTCGAGCCATGAATAAAACGGGGTTCTCGACCCAAAATAGTATTTCATTTCAAGAAATAGTAATATTATCAAATAAGAGTGTCAACAATTTCACAAGAAAGACTGAGTGTAAAATCATAGTTTCAAAGTAGTGAGAATATCAGTAAAATATCCCCCAAGGGGTTAAAACAGCTCGGCACTAGGCCTTAAACATGGCTTACAGCCCAAATATATCAAAACATAGTAATATTATAACTCATATGCTTTAAAAGCAGTTTCACAACTCAATAGTTGCCTAAAACGGAACATTTTTCCAATTTTTCCAATTCGTGCACGCCCCACACTCGTCATCCAGTGTGTGCGTCACTTCAAATCCGTGAAAGGATGTAAAGTCTGGGGTTTCATACCCTCTGGACAGGATTTAAAGACATTACTTACCTCAAACTAGCCCGAAAAGCTACTCTGCAACCCGCTTACCTCTCGAATCAACTTCTGAGTGCTCCAAATCTATAAATATCAGATTTTTCTCATCAAATTATGCTAAGGGAATGAATTCCAATTGAAAATATCAATTTTAGCACAAAATCCGAAATTAGCCAAAACCCGATTCCCGGACCCGCATCTCGGAACTCGACAAATTTTATACCAAAATGTTCTTCATCATCTCACGAGTCCGTACATATAAAGAACTCTAAAATCAGAGTTCGTTTGACCTCTCAAATCATCCCTAAAAGTCTCATATTCTCAAGCCCTAATTCCATCTTTTTCTACTGATTTTCATAAATTAAACAATGATAATTTGGTCCTTAATTACATATAATCGAGTTATAGTGTCCAAAATCCTTACCTCAATGAACAACAATGGTTTTCTCTCTTCAAAATCGCCTCAAAAGCTCTCTTCCCGTTCAAAAATGATGGAAAATTGGGTATTGGTCGCGGAGGGTTTTAATATAAACTGATCAGTCATTCCTTCATCACGAATGCGGCCTCCTCCCCGCGTTCGCAAAGCACATGTTCTCCAGGCCCCCAGATTACCCTACGCGAAAGCAACAAAAAGGGTCGCGATCGCGATGCCTGCCTGGCCAACCCTCTGCGAACGCGAGGGGTCAAACGCGGTCGACCCCTCGCGATCGCACAAGTCAAAACTCCCTGGGGTCCAATCGCTCAGACCTCTTCGCGAACGCGGGCCTTTCACCGCGAACGCGTGCCTTTCACCGCGAACGCGGTGCTTCCTCGCCCTACACCTACACGTTCGCATCTGCCCCTTCGTGAACGCGGAGCTCCACCCGCGAACGTGATGACCAATATTTCTGCAACATCACACCAGCAAAAACAGCAGACTTTACAAGTTCAAAATTGCCCGTTAGCCATCCGAAACCAATCCCGAGCCCCTCGGGACCCCAACCAAATATACCAACACATCATAAATGATCATTCAAACTTAGTCGAGCCTTCGAAACACCAAAAACAACATCAAAATACCAAACTCACATCGAATTCAAGCCTAAGAACTTTGAAATTTCTAAATTCCACCAACGATGCCGAAACTATCCAAAACACATCCGATTGACCTGAAATTTTGCAGACATATCCAAAATGACATTACAAACCTGTTCCAACTTCCGGAATTCTATTCCGACCCCGATAGCCTATTTTCCACTGCCGATCAGAAATCACCAAAAACTAACTTTCGCCAATTCAAGCCTAAATCTACACCGGACATCACAAAAATATTCTGAACACACTCCTAAGTCCCAAATCACCTAACGAAGCTATCCGATCCATAAAATCCACATTCTGAGGTCGTTTACCAATAAGTCAACCCTCAGTTGACTTTTTCCAACTACAAGGCTATTTTTTTAAAAGACTAAATGGCTAAATTCTCACTACAACCATTCTGAACCCGAGCCAACCAACTCTAACACATCATAAACAGTATAACCAACCTATGACAAGGCAATAACAGTAAATATAATGCAGGTTATACGTAACGACTGACCGGGTCGTTACAAATACACTGGGTAGTTGTTGTTGTTGTAATGGTAGTATATACCATAAATACTTATTTTGCTACTCCCTCCGTTCTAATTTATGTGAACATGTTTGACTGGGCACAGAATTAAAGAAAAAATGAAGACTTTTGAAATTTGTGGTCCTAAACAAATCAAAAAGGGACCCAGAGTATTTGTGTGGTTATAAAAGCTTCTCATCAAGGGTAGAATTGTAAGTTTAAGCTAAATTGTTTTCAAATTTAGAAAGGGGTCATTCTTTTTGGAACAGACCAAAAAGGAAATAGGTTCACATAAAGTGGAACGGAGGGAGTATAAAATATAAAAAGTAGCTATAAGAAATATATTTTAAAATGATTTTGATATATAATATATGGGGTGTATACCTTTGCTATAGGAGGTAAAATTTCCAAAAAAGTACTTTTGAGTAAAAAGCAGAAGCAGTTTCTGAGCAGCAAAAAAAAAGTAGTTTTTCCCCGTAAGAACTTTTTTGGAAAGCACAAAATTTTGAAGCACTTTTTAAAAATTTGGCCACTTTAATTGATGCTCAAAAGTGCTTTTCAAATTAATTAGCCAAGTACAAACTGATTTTCACCAAAAGTACTTTTTTGAAAGAAGATTTAACCCAAATAGCCACCCATCCAAACACTTAAACTAAAAATAGCCGGTGAAGGTATAATATATGCATAATTTATGTATTATATGTGTATAATTATGTATGATTATTAATTATGTATAATCAATGTATATGGCTAAAAAAGTAAACAATTGTTATGGACGGTTGTTTGTGTAAAGATCCCTTTTTGAAAAGCACGGTAAGAAAAAACACTTCTCAAAATCGAAAAAGGGTCAAAATTATCCTCGAACTATCGAAAATAGCTCAAATATATCCTCCGTCTGTTTTTTGTATCAAATTTGTCCTCGCCGTCTAAAAATTGGACAATTATTGCCCTAAAAATTAACGGCTGACACATCACCTTTTGGACATATTTAAATATTACGCAAAAAGGGTCAAAATTGCCCTCGAACTCTCGAAAACAACTCAATTATATCCTGCGTTTGTATTTGGTACCAAATATGTCTTGACGTCTAAAGATTGGACCATTAGAGCCCTAAAAACTAACGATCGTCACATGAGCTCATGTGAACAACAAAAATCTATCTCCAACAGACGGTCCTCCATCTTGACAAACCCCCCCCCCCCCCCCCTCCCCCCCAAAAAAAAAAAATCTTTCTCTATTTTCATTCTTTGACTCATACAAGTGTTGCTCCTTCCAAATAATTAAAGCTACACCAATCTTATTATGTGAAATTTAGTTGGGCTATCTGTAAATAAAAAATTAATATACTATACAAGAAATAAAATACCAATTTTAATCACTTAAAATCAGAAATCTTATCACAAAAATGGTGGAGAACAACAACTGCATATTGCAGTACTCCCATGCTAGCTATCCAAGTTCATAGCTCAAAAAGGTCACAAATAAGTTGCAGAGATAGATCCTTTTAAAAACAACTCTCATAAAAAAAACTCGAAAACCATTAGAATGAGACCTTGATTCATTTCTAGATCTAATTGATACCTTATTGATTTAGTATCGTCTACTCGAATTAGATTCAAATGAGATGTAAGACAAAGCATGTGTACATTTGTTTGCTTTCAGATACTCTATACGAGGGGTATATAGTATTATCAATTTATTTTCAATCGTGGATACATATGTATCCTTAAGATACTGAAACGACTACCAATAAAATCCTCTAAAATACTATACCCTTCCACTTCCGGCCTTCATCAACAGAAAAGAAAAGAAGACCGACGACAAATAAGACCTTTCAAAACCTCATAAAAAGATACACTTTTTAGACACCGCCTAATCCTTCCCCTCCTCGCTGGCCTAGCTAGCAGGCCACGTGAAGTGCTTCATTGTGCCTTCACGAGAAATGCAGCAGCCCTCGCAAAAAAAAGGTTCTTGCGGGTGGAGAAGATTTTTTTTTGGTCATATTCAACATGATTATAATATCGGAAAAGGGCCAAATATACCCCTCTACTTTCAAATATTGTCTAAGAATACCCCTCGTTATACTATTGGGTTATCTATACCCCTAACGTTATACTTTGGGTTCAAATATACTCCTCATTTTAACTTTGGGTTTCAATATACCCCTCATTTTAACGGAGGGACACGTGTCAGCGTCTTGTTGGCCAATTCAAAATATCTCCTAATTAATTAAAAAGACTCATTATCTATATCCGAAAAATAATTTTCTAAAGCAATTTTTTTTATAAAAACTGGAAAAAAAACAGAATTTTTTTTTTCCACTTTTTACAAAAAAACTGATTTTTTTTTTCTAAAAAATGTTTTTGTAAAAATAGAAATAAAATCTAAAAAGCAATTTTCTAAAGCAATTTTTTTATAAAAACTGAAAAAATCAAAATATTTTTTTCCAGTTTTTAGAAAAATATTGCTATTAAAAAACTGAAAAATAATTTCTAAAGTAATTGTTTTTGTAAAAACTAAAAACAAAATTGAAAAACAATTTTCTAAAGCAATTTTTTTATAAAAACTGAAAAAACGAAAAAAAAATCCAGTTTTCACAAAAAAAAAATTCTTCAGTTTTTACAAAAACATTGCTTTAGAAAATTGCTTTTTAGATTTTATTTCTATTTTTTCAAAAACATTGTTTTAGAAAAAAAAATCAGTTTTTTTTGTAAAAAGTGGAAAAAAATATTTCTGTTTTTTTTTTCAGTTTTTATAAAAAAAAATTGCTTTAGAAAATTATTTTTCGGATATAGATAATGGGTCTTTTTAATTAGTTAGGAGATATTTTGAATTGGCCAACAAGACGCTGACATGTGTCCCTCCGTTAAAATGAGGGATATATTTGAACCCAAAATTAAAATGAGGAGTATATTTGAACCCAAAGTATAACGTTAGGGGTATAGATAACCCAATAGTATAACGAAGGATATTCTTAGACAATATTTGAAAGTAGATGAGTATATTTGACCCTTTTCCGTTACAATATTTAAATAGGTCCAAAAGCGGATGTGGCAGCCATTAGATTTTAGGGCAAGGACATATTTGGTACCAAACATAAACGAAGGATATAATTGAGCTATTTTTGATAGTTTGAGGGCAATTTTGACCCTTTTCTATAATATTTAAGTATGTCCAAAAGCTGAGGTGGCAGCCGTTAGTTTTTAGGGCAATAATGGTCCAATTTTTAGACGGTGAGGACAAATTTGGTACCAGAAACAAATGGAGGGTATATTTGAGCTATTTTCGACAGTTCGAGGACAATTTTGACCCTTTTCCGTCTCAAAATAAATAAATTTTAGAAGCTTAGCCAACGGGCTATAAGTTTACTAGCCAACGAATCAACAAAATAGCTTACTAATGTTTCCAGTTCGAATAATTCAGTTTTCTTCTATTTTACATCTCTCAAGTTTCAACACCTTAGCTATCATACAAAATTTGTGCATCTGTGGGAATCTGCAATATTTGTAACCTTCTCAAGAAAACTTATGATTCCTTGCACTATCCTTGCTTTCAATTTTCTTTTCTTTTTTAACTTTTCGGATTAATCTTCAGTCCATTTACTCGAGACTTCTCCAACCAAGTTATATCAAAAGGGCACCAGGAGGAACAAAGGAAAAGCTACGAGTAGATGTTGAGTCCACCGGGAACTCCTTTGAGGCGATGATGAAGACTTGGTAGGATTAGCCGTTGCATTACTAGCGATAGCCTTTTTACCCCTGCGAAATTTACAACCAAAAAACGAATGTCACAATCAAAGAGCAAGAATATACTAGTATGTGTAGTTGAAAAATGATTTAGTCGAGATGTACATACCCAGTGGTCGCGTAGAGACAGTTGTCATAACCTGCATTGCAAAGAGCAGCAGTCAGATGGGAACATATTGAGGAATTCTCTGAAAAACACTTAACAGGAAGATATCTTGCATCCTTTACTCAAGAATACAGTACATGACCAACAAAAGATACATTTCAAATGTCATTTTGTCCATCAGCAAATTCATCAACAAACGCTTTTTTCTGTTAACCGAGTGTTCCTCAAGGGCCAGTGACATATAGTTTCAAAGCTCGGTGGCTAATGGCCTGCCGCTTTACCCTTCTCCACTTAAATACTATATCTGTGGCAAGATTCAAACCTGTGACATGCGCCTAAACCCACACATCACACGGTGCATTTACCACTAGACCAAAGGTCTGAAGGCAACAATTCATTAACAAACTTAGAGCATCAACCTAAAAGTTATTAACAATTGACACTGAAGTAATATGAGCCGTTCTGCAGAGAACATACTCATTGCGTCTGTACATCCACCATACCGGCTACATTAACGATTGACACTGAAGTAATATGAGCCATTTTAAAATTTGCCTGCGAAAAAATAGATGGATATAACAATTGCTTCTGAGATGGTTAAATAAATCTGAATTTTTTACTCTTTTTTTTTTTTTTTACTTTGTCTTTGTCTATTGGAAAGAGCCTATCTCTACCTGTTAGGTAGGGTAAGGTTTGCGTACAGACTATCCTCCCCAGACCCCACCTGGTGGGAACATACTAAGTTTGTTGTTATTGTTGTTGTTTTTACTTTGTCTTTGACTAGGAAGATTAAAGATAAGACCACATTTAAGGCAAAGAGATGTAATCCTAGATTCATAAGATTTACTACCTGCAGTCTATATATGTGAAAATAGACTTGGGTGAAGAGTTGACCATGTTCGATGCATTAAAGGAAGAGAATGAGATGGATCTTTGTTTACTTACTTGGGTTCTTATTCGTTCTGACGCCAACTCCTCCAAAACTGCAAGCAATGTCAGTAGCTCCATTTTGCTGGTAGTAACTATTGAATGCATAAGATGCATGAGATGCAATGTTATCAGGCTCAAAACAAGGTTGACTAGGTTGTATAGCGGAGCAGTCGACATTTCCAGAACCGCAAGCCCAACTCAAGGCATTCTGAAGGTCAGCTTCAGACGCAGAAGATGAAGCGATGCACCAGGTTCCATTTGAACTGGTACCGTTTCCATCTGTAGTCACGTCTATAGCACCCTTTCCAGTAAAATCAAGGTTATATACACTTGTCTGGTCTGGGAAAAATAAACCCCAGTTCCTCTCAGATGCTAAACCAGGCTTCCTGTTCTCATTGAATAACGAGAAAACGTAAGTATCAATTGCCACTCCTGGCTTAGCGGGAGTTCCAGTATTGTTGATAACATGTCGAATCAAATTTGTGTTGTAAGTCTGTGCATTATCTGGAGTTGCGGCCGTCTCTTTTGGAGATCCTTTAGATGGCCAGCCTGTCTCAGTGACCATGATATTAACTGTTTTGAAATTTAGACCCATTAAAGCATAGTTAATAGCATCAAGCTGGGCATCGAACATGTTCGTGTAGAGTAGACCAGTGTTGGAATCAATCACTTCGGAAGATGCCTCGAATAGAGCATAGTCCAAGGACACATTAGTCGAAGAATCTCTATATGCGTAATATGGATATAAGTCGATCATAAAAGGTGATTGATTCTCTGCAAGGAATTCCAGCATGGGTTTGAGAAAAAAGGCATGACTACTGTTAAATGCACCCGCGGAAGGTGGGAATGACCGGGATAATACGCCCAATGAATGCGTACTAGAGACTTTAATCCTCTTATGAAGACCAGCTTTTCTCAACGCCGTTAACACATTTTGCATTGCAGGTACGACCAGCGCAGATGTACTATTTGGGGCTTCCGTGAGTTCAGCACCAACAGTTATGTAAGTGATTTTTGTGGCCGGATAGTAAGGAAGTATGCTGTTTTTTAACCATGTATTAGCATTGGACTGGAACTGAGCAAACGCCAACAAGTCTGAGTTTGGAATTCCAATCATAAGCTCAATTCCGGTGTTCGCAAAGGCCTTGAGGACCTGGATATTAGAGTCGTATATCCTTACATATTTAATGTTGTGCAGTTGAATGAGCTGCACAACTTTATCAGGCGTAGGAAGATCGTCAGCATTTCGTCCATAGCAAACTCCAACTTTGCTTGCTCTGCAAATGCCTGCCATTTAGTGAAGGAATATTTAAGCAAAGATGAAGAGAACTCATATTCAGACTCAAAGATTTCAGTTAGTACCAAATACTACGAGGATTTGTGATCCCCAGAAAAAAGCAAATTAATCACATGAGATTTGATTAACTGTTCCACATTGTCACTTTCCATCATGCCACATTATTCAACAACAAATTTAAGATTTGTTATTATACAAACTCAATCAACACTATTAATAACGTTAAAGTTATATACACTAACAATGTGAAAAATCTTCAAACCATTTGTGTGATTTGACGTATTATAGCAGGATACTTACCATTTAAATTATATAACTAATCAACGCTCATTAGTAATATAAACTGGTCCATATTGTCACTCTCCATCATCGCACATTATATAATTACCAACAAATTATTTACACCATCTGTGCATACAACTTAAACTCTAGTAGTAAAGCTAGAGGAACAGCATTGGAAATACAACCACCACTACTTATTAAAGCCAGCATTATTCAAAGTAGACAAAAACAGTTACAACACATTAAAAGGGCAGCCCGGTGCACTAAGCTCCCGCTATGTGCGAGGTCCGGGGAAGGGCCGGACCACAACAGTCTATTGTACGCAGTTCTACCCTGCATTTCTGCAAGAGGCTGTTTCCACGGCTTGAACCCGTGACCTCTGGACACATGGCAGCAACTTTTACCGGTAACATCAAGGCTCCCCTTAAACAGTTACAACACATTAATGCATAAATAATGGATCAATAATGGTTCAGCTAACAGGTTCTGTCGTTTTTCACATGTTCTAACAAGTCGTGGCGAAGAACTCACCCTCCCACATAAAACAACAACAACAACAACATAGCCAGTATATTCAATACATGGGGTCTGGGGAGGGCAGTGTGTACGCAGAAGTAACAAAAAAGAGATAAATTAAAAAGAGGGTTAAAAATAGGAGAATCAAAAAAAAAAAAAAACATAACACCAGAACAATATAGTTCCTTTAACACATTTTTATACACAACATATAGCAGGAGCAAAAACATGGTACTAACATTTCAATACACCTAAACAAGGATTTGCAAAGTTAAATATTACTACATTTTATAAATGAAAAAACCCCAAATGAAGCAAGGTATAATCTGGTCAAAGTTTACTGCAAAATATTATCTTTATACCAGAGAATAGATATTACACACAATGGAGTGTATTCATGTTTTAAGAAATATGGTTCATTGATACAGTGATTTCCCGCTTATTGTTATACATTACGAGTTGTGGCCATGTTGGCCCAGTTATGAAAGATACTCAGTCGAGCAAGGCACCGGGTGCCCGTCGCGACCCATCGGTTGCTTGAGGGTACTCCCTCCTTCCCACTTATTTGACTGGGCAAAGAGCCGGTAAAAATAAGCCATAAATATTTGTCTAACTATAGTGAAAGGTGGGACCTCGCGCAGAGCGCCGGATCCGGAAAAGGCCGGACTACAGGGGTCAATTGTATGCGGTATTGCACTGACTTTATGCAGTTTTCACAGCTCGAACCTTCACAGTTAACCCAAGGCCTCTGACTATAGTAAAATGAAAAACTTAAATTTAAAATATTTTAAAATATAAAAAAAAAATATTCTTTAATGTATCATATAAATTGAGACAAATGGAGTAACACTTATGACTAAAGAAACAATGGAACAACCAACTTTGATATGGAAGCTGAAACAAGAAGTTAATATGAGTGAAATGTAGCATCAAGAAACCTAAATAATCAAAAAAGAAATGAACTTTTAATTAAGAAATGAAAAAGGGTAAACTTACCAAGAATCATAAAGAGCAAAGAAGTTACAAAAATGATGATTCTAAATCCTCTTATCATCTTACTTCTTCAACTATTTTGCCTCTATAAAAATCTTGCTCTTTCTTTACTGCTCAGCTCAGAGTTCTTATTTTTGCTCAGTATATATAAATAAAAATAAAAATGTTAACTCCTTCTCTTTTATACAACGGCTCTTTGTAAAGTGTAGTACTTATATTTACTGAGCTCGGAAGGAGTGTAACACTGCAAAAATTGCAGACAAAGACAGAGAAATAGAGGACTCTGTATTTTTGTGAATGTGTGTGTGTGTTGTGTCAGCGGATTCAAGAATTATTTATGAAATAGAGTTGAGGGAATTAGCTTCGATTCCGCTGCATTAAAATAATAAAATAATGATATACAGTGTACAGTAGTATTTGGCATATTGGTATGTCTGTTCCCCACGAAAAGGAAAGTATAATATATACACTTAAATAAAAACCAAATATGTACTACTCCTACTTATATGTATTTAAAAAAAGATCTGTATGTATATATGTATTTGGTTTGTGTCTCACTGTATTTTACTAAAAGCCTAAATGGTAATTTGATGAATGGAATGAATCCCACGTCAGATCGGGATGAGATCTCCGGTGTAGCATGAGGCTCGGACAATCTTTCTCCCTTTAAGCTAACTTTTGGGGTATGAAGTTAGACCCAAGACTTATTTTAATGTGATATTAGAGTCTGACTCGTGATTAATGTGGGCCCCTAGAAGAGGGGCGAAATGCCTCCGGACCAATTGAAGGGAGGGAAAATACTCCCGGTCCATGATTGTGTGCACTCCAGACCGGACGATAGAACCCCATATGGGTGATAAAAGGAATGAATTTCACGTCGAACCGGGGTGAGATCCCTCGTGTCCTTGCAGAGGCGAGCGTATGTATAGTGTTGAGGGGTCATCGGACCCCGTAAACTTCGGCAGAAATCTTGTACATGTATATGTGTATACCTTGAAAATGATTATATAAATAACTTGTCACCTGAACACTAAAAGTCACTGGTCGAGCAAAATAATGGTACACCCGTCGCGCTAAAATCCTGAATCCGCCTCTGTATCCTTGTAAGGTTTGGAAAATTCTACTCCCTTCGCTAGCTTTTGGCGTGTGGGTTAAGCGCGAGACTTATTCTAATATAATTCAATAGTGCAATACTTAGCATATTGAATTTACATTTATTTTTATTCGATGTTCTGTATCTACTTTGAGGTGCAATTAATTCGTTTTGAGGTTCGATTAATTCGCATCATTCAAGATAATCCACCACTTTGAGGATGAAGCCTCTCTATTAGTTCTCACTTCTCAGGGCTCGAACCCGTATAGCGTATCGCCATCTTAGGTGGTGATTCATTGTTTCGTGTTTATGTGGTTGAATAATTTTAAGAAATATTTTTATAACGATACCATATTTAATTTATTTTTTTGAAGAAGTAATTGCTAGTGATATTCCACGTTCATTGAATTAAAATTCCGAATGTGTATGTAATATACTACTATTATATCATTACTTTCTCTTCTAGTCTGTTTTGCTCATAGTAACCTAATTATTTTTCTAAAATTAGGAATATTCTGCTGTTAAATATTTCAAATATCGTAGTAAATAAGATTTTTATTTATTTATGAAGAGAAGTAGGTTTAATTCAGTCGTAGGATTAACTTGTGATTTTTTAGATCTCAGAATACATGAATATTCTATGTTTTTTCATCTTGTCTTAGTTAGTGAATAATTAAAATTCCTTTACAGTTGAATTTTATTTGTTCACTTATTAGGTCAAGATTCAAGACAAGAAAAACTAAAATAAAATATATGAAATGACAAAAAGAATCACTTTAAGGGAGTGGACAAGATTGAAAGGACTATGAGACACAAAAAGGAAATGTTCTAAAAAAATTAAAAGAAAATTTGCATTGGCAATTTACTTTTTCACCCCTTGGAAATTGGAAAAGAAATAAAAAACGATGTTGGCATATTTTTATAAAAATATCAATTAACATATCAACTACGCCTTAATCAAATTTAGGAATACTCTACGAAGTTGTTAGGTTGATAATTTGGAACCCCAAACATTAAGTTTAGTATAAGAAATGTATTGTTGGCCGCATAAGAAAAAATAATAATTTCCTTCACAATTAATACAATGTTTGGTTAATGTTATAATAATACTATATGCACTAAGCTATGCAAAATTTGTGTAACATTTTATGCAGGATTGAACATGAAATAAGAATATATACTAACAATGTTGTAAACTATAGCAATATTTACGGAGATTTCTGGACCAATTTGCATAGTATAGGTACTGTTCAACCCAAAAAATAGTTTTCAAGGTCAAAGCAATAATTTTATGTGACGGGCCACAAACAATTGATTCAATCCGAAAGATATAATTTTTGTTAATGCAAAGTGATAGAGAAGTGCAAAATAAATTCGATGACAGACAGTATAATAAAAATTAGAGCAGAGAAGAAATAATTCTTATTGAATAATCCTTGACAGGATGTTGAGTCGAACGGAGCTTGAAAGGCCAAACTATGCTTAACTTGGAAGCAAGATGATATGAATTACAATGTATAGAATTGTGGAGAAGAAAGTTCGATCCCCTGATTGTGATAAAACTATGTCTATTTATAGGGATAAATCTAAGTAACCATTCTCCTTGAATAATGGGTCCATTATGAGCATTTACTCAACCCATCCATTACTTTTGGAAGACTTGTAACAGCTGTGTAAATGCTGAAATTTCGTAACTGATGAGTTAATTCTGTAACTGATGAGTCAATCTCGTGGCTGATGAGTCACTCTCGTACCTGTTGAGTCAATCTCGTGCCTGCTGAGTCAATCCCGTGCCTATTGAGTCAATCTCGTGCATGTTGAGTCAATCTTGCAATTGATTGCCTTGTTCTGACTGTTACAATCATTTATTGCATTTATTGTACGTTACATAATTGATTTGTAATTGATGGAGTAATGATGATAAATCCCATATAATATGGGATTAATTAATTCCTTCCTCATTTGTAATTATGAGATATTCTCCTGCACCTGTTCCGAGCTATTTATGATGACCTGTTCCGAGGCTATCAGGCACGGTATGAATATGTTCGGTCGTGGGGGTGTTTCACATATCATCTTTGCATGTCATTCTTCACTTTTCTCCAAGCTTTGCTGACACGTGTTGCCATTTAATAGACCCACATGGCGAGTCTATTTTTCGCCAATACAGATAGTCCCCCCACTTTCCGGTTATTCACTATGATATGACTGGGAAGTGGAAGATTTGATCCTTTTCTCCCTTGCCTCTGCTGTTTAACCAAAGAATGAGATTCCTTGACCAAAGCTATTTTAGGATAAACACGGGTTACTGATAATCGAGTGAATAATATAATGAATAAAGGAATAATAAGCAATATAGAATGCAGAAAAGTAAAGCCGTTCGTATTCGAGAATTCAGATAATCTCATGGGTTACATTTCTTCCCTTTATATAGGGGTTTCCTAGTATAACGTTTGGTTCCTGTGATGATTGCTCATTAATGGCTAATTATTACATTAATGAGGCGTTACAAAGGATACCGTAACTGTTGTATAGGAGTTACGTAACGTATAAGTCATTAACTATTGATTCTTGAATCCGTCCGTAGCTTCGTCTGGGTTCACTGTGACCATATCTCTTCTTTGTCATTAAGTTTCCTGTGGTTGATGAACTCGGGGGTCTATTGACCGTGCCTTTTTGTCCCGTACCTCTTTACAGAATCAAGTCTATCTGTTGTGTTTTCCTTGGTCCACATAGCTAGCTGAGTTGTCAAGGTCTTGCTTACGTGTGATACTCTTTTTTACCAATAGAGATAGTCCTCCCACTTACTATATATTTATCGATTAATAATATTTGGTAAGTGGATATACATTTATGACGGGAATATTTTGTCGTCGCTTTGCTTCGTAACATTGTATCTTTTTATGAACACAGTCGTCGTTTATCACTTCCATTTAATGCTCCTTCCATGTGTCCTTTTTTGATTGGCTCAGCAATAAATCGGCGCTTTTTAAGGCTTTTTGCAGGTACATCAGTCCCGAAGTGACATCTTTGATTGTGACTTTTCATCATTATTCTTCCATGTTTTGACGGTTGCCCTTATGTATAAATAGTCTTCTTCCTTTCTTTACTTTCACGGAACACTT
>ML269826.1:7379-72149 GCA_005239495.1 Nicotiana undulata
TAACCGGCGAAGCAATCCACAAAATACTGGAGTTCGTGCTTGGCACAATTGTTGATCAGGATGTGTATGTTTGGTAGTGGGAAATCATCCTTTGGGTTGGCTCTGTGGAGATCTCGATAATCGACACAGACTCTAACTTTCCCATCCTTCTTCGGAACTGGCACGATGTTGACTAACCAAGTTGGATACTCAACTACCCTGAGGACTTTGGCCTTGATTTTCTTAGTAACCTCCTCCTTGATTTTCAGGCTCATATCAGGCTTGAATTTCTTGAGTTTCTGCTTCACTGGTGGACACATTGGGTTTGTGGGCCACAATAGATTTACTTAATCCGGTCATATCGTCATATGACCATGCAAAGATGTCCTCATACTCTTTCAAGAACTGAGTGTACTTCTCTTTCTCTACCGGCGACAAGTGAATGTTGATGTGGGTTTCCTGACGGTTTCAGAATCTCCCAAGTGAATTATCTCCGTTTCGTCCAGGTTGGACTTAGGATTGTTCTCAAAATCCTCTACTTCTATGACAATTTCTTTGGGTATGGCACCCTTTTCTTCTGAATCACTATCCTTTTGTTGCGTTGTCTCATTACATGTCACAGTTGTTGGTTCATCTAGATAGGAAATAGTAATGTTGTATGGATAAAGATACGAGATAAAAGTGGCAATAATAAACATTAATTCATTGAAAGTGTCAAATAAATGCGATTTCAACAATTTAAATAACATTTTGGAAAATCGAAAATATTATTTTAAAACGAAAATGCGAAATAGGAAAATCGTTTTTCTAGAAAGCTAAAATAAACAATGTTGTTCAGCCTTGCTACCCCGAGACTCGTCGGGACCTCGATGGTCTGACAGTCCAATTCTTGAGGAATGTTCCTCTTTCCACAGCTCGGATGGTAGGGCCTTCATCCTCTTCCTCCTCAACAATTACGCAACAGTCCATTTCATCATCCTCCAAGAACAGGTTCCTTAATGATGCCAATGCTTCTTCCTCCTCTGATCCCCATATAATGTCGGCCTAATGGAAGGTCTGAATCAGGTGTAGCAGGGGTTTCTCAAGTGGATAGTATGGACCACGCCATGGTGGTGACCAGTCTTGATACTCTTGCCAGGTGTATTGATATCCTAACCCGAAAGTGGTACCATGGCACTTTGGTTGTATTGTCTTGGATATGCCCTAAAGATTTTTACCAAGTCCCTTGCCGGACTCATATCCTCTTCATGCTAGCATACTTTCTATCTTGCTACTCCACCACTTATCTTTCTCGATTACGTTGACCCGCTCGATACGATGGTAGATTTCTCCACCTAACCTTCTTTTGTTTTCACCCACCGGGATAGTTTGACTAGTGTAAATGGGGTTGCTCCCATCTCCATGGATAATTACTTCCTGGTGATTCCACTCGAACTTCACAACCTGATGCAAAGTTGATGCTATAGCCCCAACAGCATGTATCCATGGTCGTCCCAACAACACCTTGTAGGATGCCGATATATCCAGTACATGAAACTCAACATAAAACCATGTAGGCCCCATCAGCAGACAGATATTAGTCTCTCCAATTGTAGCTCTCTGAGACCCATCAAATGCTTTCACATTCATAGTTCCTTCTCGTATCTCATGTAGGCCTTTGCCCAACCTCTTTAGTGTCGTTAATGGGAAAATGTTGAAACTGGATCCCCCGCCAATCAGAACTTTGGAAATTAACTTGTCTTTACATTGCACTGTGATGTGCAGTGCCCTGCTGTGATTCAAACCTTCAGGTGGTAGCTCGTCCTCATGGAAGGTGACTTTTTGGCTTTCCAGCACCTGTCCTACCATATTGGCCATTTCTCCACCAGTGATGTTGTTGGGTACATATACTTCACTCAACACTTTTAATAGAGCATTCATGTGTGCCTCTGAATTTTGTAGCAAAGACAGGATAGATATCTGAGCGGGAGTCTTGTTCAAATGATCAACGACAGAGTACTCCCTTGCATGTACTTTCCTCCAAAGGTCATCTGGGCCGGTTTCAATAATGGGCGGTTTGTTGGAGGCCTGCTTACTAGATTCTCCCAAATGCCCTGGCGTATAGACCCTTCCCGTTCCGATCATCCCTTGTGCAGCACCGGATTTCTCTATTTTTGCCTTTCCTTTTCTTCTATCTTCAACCACATAATCCCAGGGTACAGCCTTGATTCTGAAGGGCGGTGTGGTTGACAGTCACTGTGAAAGGTGTGGCTACTTCCACCTCAAATGGAACAGGTGCAGCTGCAAGTGGTGCTACCTCAACCTCAAATGGAACCGATGTGATTATCTCGACCTCAACTGGCGGCTGTATCTGCACCACAATAGGATTTAGCGTGACTGCGGGTTTCTTAGGATCGTCACTCTCTTTGATAAGTCCAATTGATCCCTCGGGATCCCATTCTTCATACGTTTCTATCACATTGATCCCTTCACCCCTATGATCTAGAAGAGAGTTGTTGCAGACGTTGGGTGTAGCTTCCTTCGACTGATGACCTTATTATCAATCAAGGTCTGGATCTTATCCTTCAATGTGCGACGCTCGTCAATGGTGTGCCCTTTCAAACCGGAATGATATGCACAGGTTTTATTTGGATTGACCTATTGGGATGAATTCTCCATGACCACAGCAGGAATAGGGGTGATGTAACCATCAGCCTTCAACCTTTCATACAATTGGTCAATAGGTTCAGCAATGGCGATTTATTTTTTGGGTGGTTTGCGGTCGAACTTAGGTCGGGGTCTCGGGTAGTTTGGACGAGTTGGGGTGACTGAAAGTAAGATAGTTGGGAATTATATGTATGATAAGCAGTGGCTGGTTGGGAATATCTGGGAGGTGATGGTTGGTATGTGGGTGGAGGTGTTTGGTATGCGATTGGAGAGGTCTGATATACAAATGGAGTTTTGGGTCCTTGGGCAACCATTACTTTTCCCACATCCTTCTTATTTGATATACCACCTGATTGCAGCACTTTGTTCGTGGCCTGCAGTGCCTCAAATTTTGTCACCATACCGCTTTTAATACCATCTTCAATCATTTCTCCAAGTTTGATGATATCGGAGAATTTATAGTTCTCAATAACCATCAATCTTTCATAGTATTGTGGATCTTGTGCCCTGACAAAGAACTTGTTCATTTGTTCCTCGTCCAATGTTGGTCTGACTTGGTTGCTTCTGACCTCCACCGAGTAACGTACTCGCGGAAGGTTTCAGTTGGTTTCTTCTTTAAGTTCTGGATATAGAAGACATCCGGCGCATTCTCTGTATTAAATTTGAACCTGTCCATGAAGTCGGACACCATGCTCACCCAATTGGCCCATTTCTTAAGATTCTGGCTTATATACCAGGACAGGGAATCTCCGGTAAGACTCCATATGAAGAGCTTCATTCGGATCCTTTCATCTTTTCCAACCCCCACGAGGTTGTCACAATAAGTTCTCAGATGAATCTTGGGATCACCTGTTCCGTCAAACATTTCAAACTTGGGAGGTTTGTAACCCTCCGGCAGTTCCACATCTGGTTTTATGCATAGATCTTCATAGCTCAGACCTTCTATCCATTTACCTCCTTCGACGCCCTGAACCCGACTTGTCAACTTCTTGAGTTCCTCATCCATGTTCTTGATGAGCAGGTCCTTCTCAGTGGATTCTGGTGTATAGGATATGGGTTGAGTGGAGTGAAGTAGGGTTTCCACGTATATAGGGTTGTTTTGGTGACTGGGAGTTTGGGTATAATGATGATCAATGGTGGAGTTTTGTGGTTCGGGAATAATTTGTGGGGTATTTTAGGGAGTATGGTAGGTGTTTTGCTTATATTGTGGAGGGATAGTTTGATTCTACGGTGGGGTTGTATACTAGTGAGGTGCAGGAGTATTCTGTGGGCGCTTGTTGGGTGTGTTTTGAGGTGGTACAGGGTTCTGGGTGTTTGAGTGGTTAATGTATGGGATATTGAGTGTGAGGGAGAGGTTTGCTAAGATTCGGACCTGCTCGAGCTCACCCTAAAGCTCTAGTATTTTCTGCTCAAGTCGTGAAACCACATCATTTGGGGCCTGAGTACCCCGACCATCGGAAGCTTCCGCATTTTCAACATGTGCATTGTTGCCTTTTCTGGTGCCGTTTGTGAACACCCAATTTTTGCACCGCATGGAAATTACTCCTAAAATAATCAAAAATAATTTTTAGGAATTTTTCTTTATTTAGTTGCATTTCATGCATGTTTAATAGCTTTAAAAATCATGAAAAAACATAAAAATATTCGAACCTTGATTTCATAGCATGTTAGATTTTAAACTGCATTTTTAGGATTTAGTTACATTGTTAAATGCATCTTCTAAAAATTAAAATTACATTCGTAGGTTAATTAATTAGTTGCATTAGTCCATCAATTAGGTAAAATAAATAAATAGGCTAGCCAACAATGGGATTTAAATTAAAATTTGAACCTAAAGTGGCTAAAAGAATGAGAAAAGAGGGGTGTCCAAATTGGGCCAAAACCAGTGACCCAGTATCCCAAATTCCGCCCCAACTGGTCCAGAACCCCCGNCGTATTCCCCTTTCCCCGATCTTCTTCCTCTTTTATGACCTCAAAACATCAGTGACCAAGAATGAAAGAGATCCCTCCCCCTTAGAAACACCAGCGACGGCGAACCTCTCCCCCCGGCGTTCGCCTCATCTCTTCACCTCTCCACCAGCCACCATCTCTGACTTTCACTCTTATCTTGTTCTTCCCTTCACTCATAAAAATAAAAAAACTATTTGGAGACTAATTGCTAGAAGTGAAAAATGGCACCTCGAATCTGGAAACGAAGCCTCACGAAAATTGAAAGCAAAAAATAAAAGGGAACAAAAAAAAACATCCGGAACTTCAACTTTGATTTTCAGAAAACAAAAGGAAAACTAAAAGAGTTTCGTTAGCTTGTTCATTCTCGGATATCCGGGTCTTAAGTCCGAACGAGAAGCTTGAGCTTAACTTCAAGTTCAGTTATTCGTTGTTGTTAAGGTAATCCTCTGTTATTGTGTTGCTGCTTCTGCTTGATTTTGATCTTCATGAAATTATAATACTGCACATGTTGTGAACCTGAATTGAGCTCTGTCAAAATCTATGGCTGAAATATGATTTGTGCTACTCTCTATTTTGAATCCAATGAGATTTAATCAATTTTTCCCCTGTGTTGGTATGAATACATCAGATTTCTGTTTGAGCATGCTAGTTAGTGACTGAAAAGCTAATTGCTATTTTGATTCGTTTGGTTACTCAAAGTTTGCGTTCGTTTAGGGAGTCAGTGGAGTTTCTTTTTACGAAGTTTATTATTCAGAATTGGTTGGTTGTAATACGTATTATTGTGATACGGATTGTGGGTAATCAGTCGCAGTCCATGCTCCATCCATATGGATGATCTCACCGGTAAATACTCTCGTTTAAGTAGACTGTAACTCGAGGTTTCGAAATGCGATGAACAAATAGGATAATGTCATTTACTAGTAGTTATTCCATGGGTTCAAAACCGTCTTATTCTTATTATTTGTATCTGCTTGGGCTGTTTAATAAATTGGACCTAGACAGTTTGAGCCATTGGTAACAATCTTTTGATTTTTGGTTGTACATCTCGAAAATAATTTACAGTGATCAAATTGCAAATTTCATCCACAAAGTGATTTCTATAATCTTTGGCCTTTGAGATAATCTATAAATAAGAAAATAAATAATTCATGAATCTCGTAGTTTATTTTAAGCATGATTAATAATAAATTATCGTGGCTATGGGTACGGCTCCCGTGGCATAGTCATGATACGTAATCTCCATTCAGGTGTGCGTTTCATATGACCCGACTATAACTTCGAAGATTAAAATCACATATTGCAATCGCGGGTGCATTTCATGTGACGCGATTATGATGTGTCTAAAAACAACAAGTGCACGCCATCGCGACTTGTTCCAAGATAAATCTGTAAATATCAAAAGTGGCTTATATACATATCCGGTAAGCTAAAATACCTCTTTTAAATCAAAATTCCAAAACTTAGAGAATAATTGAGTATCGCCTCAAATAGGAATTTTAATCGTCATGACCATAGTCATGACTAAATAATCTACACTCGGGTGCGGCAACTCATGACCCCGACTCTAATTCAAAACAATAATAAAAATCACATATTGTAATTGCGGGTGCATTTCATGTGGCGCGGTTACGATGTGTCCCAAAACAAATAAGTGCACGTCATTGTGACTTATTTCAAGATAAATCCATAAATATTAAAAGCGGTTTAAAAATCAAAAAGGCTAAATGCACAATAGGCTAAAACACGTAAATAACCAGATAATTTAGGCCAAATATTAATAGTTAAGCGATCGTGCTAAAACCACGGAACTCAGGAATGCCTAACACCTTCTCCCGGGTTAACAGAATTCCTTGCACAGATTTCTGGTTCGCAGGCAAATTAAAATAGAGTCAAAATTCCTCGATTTGGGATTTTTAAAAATAAACGGTGTCCCGGAGCATCGTCAAAAATCCGGGTGGCGACTCTGAAAACGAAAAATAAATCCCAAATCCGAATAATGTCACTTAAAGTGAAAAAACTCCCTTATTACCCCTTCATTAATCCGGAGGTGAAAAAAGTAAGTGTGACACCGTTCAAATCATCCATTTTTTCTTTTCCTTTGCTTTTTGGTGGACTAGGAGAAGGAGAAGGTGGAGGGCCCCTGGATCTAGTATAATAAGTTGATGATGCCAGTATGCGCGAACCAACCTTTGGGGAATGGGAATAATCAAAAGAAAGAAAAAACAAAAAGGTAGCCAAGTTAGTAGGAGTTCTGAAAAGAGTGTTTGCAGTATTTAAACACATATGCGGAAACGTAAATTCATATCCTAATTTGGGAACCTCGTTGTGCCTGAGGTAGGCCTAGCAACAAGCTGATTTGGAGAATTTAAAGGCCAATAATTGCCTCATTTCATTAATATAAAAATAGATGAATCCAAAACGACACTAAGATAATAAAAGATAAGTCACTACTGGCACTTGTACTTATTAAATTTGGAAAAGCAAATAAATCTAATCTACTTGGTCCTAGAAGGACCTTCCCCAGGCTTGATCTTCCTTACTCCATCGATCAGGTTCCCCATTTCGCGTAGGCCCAATAACAGGTAGACCCTTGCTAGATGTCCTCTTTCGCTTCCTTCAACATTCTGGCAGTCGGCGACCCTCTTTCTTATCTTTTCCTCCAGTTCCATCAAACCCTGCTCCAGATATTCTACCCTTTCATTGGAGGTGATAGCCATTTCCCTTCATTCATTGATCAATCTCATGTTTGTCTCGTGTATATCCTGATGTTTGGCCTCGGAGTCATGAATCCTCTTGTGCAATTTGTTGTATTTTACTTGGGTCTCAGCATCTTCATCTATGAACCTGTTTCCCCGAACGATTCCTGGCTCAATTAACCCAACTAGACTGTCCTTTAACCATGCCGGGTAGAAGGGTGCATGTCCCGCATGATACATGGCTGGCTCGATGGTGTCTTTCTCCACAATAATCTTTGAGTGCCACATATGCTGAGCTTGACACTTGTAAGGTATGTGGTCATTGATAACTAGTGATTTGTATTACTATCTCCTCCCATTTTCTTAGGTTTTGAGGCAATAATTGACTTAATTAATCCCACATTTTGATGCGAGTTGTTTGAATTGCAGAAACTGAGTTGATTTGTAAATATTGATCCAAAAGACCTCAAAAAGGGGCACTTGCAAAATCCTAGAACCCAGCTGAAATGCTGCAGCGTCAACTTTTCCGCTGCAACATTTGTCCCTTTGCTGCAGTGGGTTTCTCTTTGTTACCCCGCTGTCAAACTTCAAAGAGCTGTTTTTAAGGCCAAGCAAACGTTGTCCGCGCTATTTTTCCGCGGCAGCGTTTCATCCACCGATGCAGCGCTCATTATTATACTGGACGCGCTTTGTGAACTTCAGAGAGTCAGTAAAAGTTAGGATCCAAGCTTTCGCGGTCAGCGGTATTTTTCCGCTGTCGCGTTTCAGTCACCGCTGTAGCGCTTCAGTAATTCGCTGGGCGCGGAATGGAGGAATCAGAGAGTTACAAAGTTCAAGACCGTTGCAGCGGAAGCCATTCCGCCGCGACGCTCAGAATTACGCTAGGAGCGGATTCTCCGTAGGGGCAATTTTGTCCAGTATTTTCAGCCTAGTATAAATAAATCTTTTTCTCATTTTTTTAGGGAGGCAACCATTTGGAGAACACGTGAATAGTGCTTTTTGACTATTTTGAGTAACTTTAGCTTAGCTTTAACCATAGTTTTTCAATTATTATCTTGTATTTTACATTTATGAGCTTAATTTCATCTTCTACTTGTGTTTCTTCTTCAAATATAAGTAGCTAGACCCTTAAGCTAGGGTTGTGACTCAACCCTAGTGTAGGTAATTAATGGGTTTTTAATTTTAGGATGATTATGTGTATGGGTGTTTGGTATTTAGCTTAATTTGTGCATAAATCTCAGATTTAGTGGTTGCAAACACCATTTCAAGCCTTAATGACTAGGGTCACTCTTGAGAAAGAGGACCCAAGTCTAGGATCGAGCTAACAAGGTATTGGGGCAAACTAAAGAGATTTATAGCTCCAATAAAAGGGTGAATGCTACAGATAGATACACCCGACTTGAGCCAATTCATGTGCATAAATGAAAACACCTAATTGTGCTTGAGAAGGCCAAATTGGGCAAAGTCGCCCATATTACCGAGAGGTAGTGGGTGAGAAAATTTACATGAGGTTATGCCTTTCACCCACATTTCACAAGTTCATTCTCAATTTTAGATCCGTTGGTCACTCACCTAGGAGGAAGTCACAGCCCTAGTCCTTTTATCAACTGAGAAAATCCACAAAAAGACATTAGTTAGCTAGTTCATAGTTTCATTTAGACTAAATCATAGTATAATCACACAAAAAAACCTTTTTATGAGAAGTGTGATTAAGAGCACGACACGCCACTAGATCACTTAGACATTCAACTCCCACATTCATAGCTCCCTGTGGAATCGATCCCGACCCTTCGAGTAAAAGCTGCTTCGACCCCCGTTCTTGCTACTATTTAGTGGTATAGGCGGGAGCCGATCAGTCATCCTGAAAATCTGCTCGGAAATGATTCATCTTCTCAACCCGCGGTACGATCTGCTTCCTGCCTGCTTGTCTCGTAAACCTAATGGGAACATAAGGGTATATTCCCCTTAACCTGATAAACACTAAGTGAGGAGCGTCCCTAGACCTGATGATGAACTCGTTAGTAGGGAACCATTCAAACATCCACTGGACTTGATCCTCAGTCAAATTGTCGATGAACTCCACCCATTCCTTAGCACTTTCTGGTTGAGAAAACCTGTCCAGGATATAAGTCATCCTCTTAGGGTGATGGAAGGCTATATGATCATTCCACGCCCTTCGTGGAAACTCTTGATGATATTGACCATTTTGGAGATGTTCCAGTAACCAAAGCAGCATCAACAAATTGCAACCTTCGAAATGTTTGAACCCCTTCTGGCAGCGGTCCAAAGTCCGATAGATGTCAGCTATAATCATAGGAACTATGGTGTATGTTTGTCCCTCGATTCCTTCCATTAAAGTTTCGGCTACCATAGCCAATCTGGTGTGGATTCTGTCCCCTTTCATTGGGAACACTATCATGCCCAAGAATCAAATAACGAACACAAAAACTCTGCGGTGAATATGACTGAAGGAAGTGATAGAGAAATCATCATGGAAAATACGATAGGGCTTGCTATGGCCGTATCGTTCATACAAGTAATCAAAGGGTACATAAGATTTCTTTAAGCACTCCAAATCTGAGTTCTTCTTCAGACCCATCATTTTAGGAATCCCCTACCAGTGCGATTTTCTGGTACCAATAAACCAGGGCTGTCCCAGGGTAGCCCAGCAAATCCCCCTATTTCTTCTAGGATCGGGGTCATTTCTATGTTCCCAAAGAGAAACACAGACCTTTCACTATCCCAGAACATGGTTGCAGCTTCAATCAGCATATTGTTTGGCTGGATGTTTAACAGAGAAGGCAAATTTCCCAGGACCTTCTTTACATGTTTCTTGTCACTCGAGGAAAGATCTTCCCACCAATCCAGTAGCAGTGGTGGTATATTATCGATCACGCCGAACCTGGGGACCTCGTGCCTCATTTTCTTCAAAACAAATAAGGTTAGGACCATTTCCCTCTCCTGATTTGACTATTTATACATCCATGATTAGCATATCGGCATTTAGTTCTCCAAAATTAATGCACAAAATGTGGTTGCGTTCGTTGGGATTATGGAAACCCCGGTGGACTTTGGACAAGGTTTTCCTTAAAGGGTTATTATGTGGACAACATATTAACCCGTCTAGGTTTGACCATGATGAATATACAATTATAATCAGAGTAAGGTTGTTATGGAGGTCTAGACTGGTACCCTCAAGCGGACAACTTGAGGGGGAAAGGCACGGAATCGTTGATTGCACCGCTGATCGACTAGTTTTACCGCAAATAAGTCTTTCCGAATTTAAAGGGTGATATACAGGAAGAGCGCAACCACTCATCAAGTGTTGCTATAGGATTGATTACGCACGAGTGGAATATGATGTTGATCATGATTTATGCAACAGTAAATAGCATGTTGTCACGTATTTGCACGTTAGAAAAATAATAAATGCGGTATTTAATAATTTAAAGACGTTTAAGAAAGAAAACAAAGAGATAAGTTAGTTTCGTAGTAAAGGAAATCATAAATGCTTGAAAATAGACGATTAAGTTCATATATAGAGAAAGGGAAAGGGTGCACATGTATCAACAGAATAAAGCATGCTTAGACTAATTCAAAAAAACAAATTTGTCATGGTAAGAGCCTAATAATCCCCAGCAGAGTCGTCGTGCTGTCGCGCCCCCTTTTTCCTCGCGGAGTCCGGGTTTCAATATTTTTGGGACAACTCATTTTCTTTTGGGAAGGGGGTATGGAATTTGAAGAGTCGCCACCTAACGGATTTAAGGTGCGTTAGGGCACCTAAAGCAAGTAAATCATTAACCGGTTTACTTTACCAGAGATTGGGTAAGGGCTCGAAATCACCTTGAGGGTAAGGTGTTAGGCATCGAGGTCCACAACGGTGGGTCCCGGCCAAACCCAATTTAAGCGAATTAGTCATAAAGCAATTTAAACGAATAGAGAACATTTAAAAATGAGAGTAAAGGGAGCGATAGGTTTATTAGCCTATAGGATCACTTCTTTGCAATACACGTTAACCTTCCTCAAATAGAGGTGTTACACGTAGCATTAGCGCACATATCATCATATCCTTTACTACCCAATTACCCTCCCCTTAATTATTATCTAAGCGTTCTAATAGAATCGAATATGTACCCTATGTGTTCATTACTCGTCCCTTACCTGTGGTCTTGGAGGTGCTTAGGGCCTCTATTTAAGGTGGTTCTAGACTCATCTATAGTGCTTAAAAGGAGAAAACTAAGCGACAAACAAAAAAGGTAGTATTGTCACATAAAAGATCACTTAAGGGGGCTCATATTTACCACCACAAATAAACAAATAATTGCACGCCTATTCAAACAAAGCAGTTTTAAACGATTTAAGGTCCTATAGCAGGATATCTAGATGAGCACAGAACAGAATATGCAACAATTTTATTAAGGCGAGGCAGTAATACCTAATTAGTTTGCCTACTTATTTTATTACTTACTGAATCTGGTCAGTTTATAAGCAGTCAAACAAACACAACTTTAAAACTTCAGAATTTTGATTGTCCTACAGGCTTGCCTAGGTGATAATCGGCAGGATCCTATAGGCATGACATCTAAACGTTAGTTGAAACGTAATTATGAACCGGTGATTAATTTAGACAGGCAGATTTTATCTTTTATACCCTATAACATGTTGTCTATGTGCTGGAATTTGATCACGAGCATTATTTCATGACACAAAAACTGATTTTACGTGTTTATCTCTATAAGCATGATGTATAAGTGTTGAGACTATTTTTATACTTATTTCCTATAGGCATGATATCTAGGCGAATAAAGGCGTTAGCCAGTTTTCAAGCAAATTCAACAAGGAAATTCCTAGAGACATGATTTCTAATGCACACATGAAAGTTTGAGAACATGATTATTAATGCAGAACTAATCAATGACCTAGAAACAGGATTTCTAAGATGCAAAATGTGAGAATGAAGGATTTCAAAGAGTGATACAAGCCCTATAGACATGGTTTCTAATGCATATAGATAATCACAACAATCATATGGGCATGATTTCTACCCGATGCCAACAAAGATATATAAAAAAACCTCCCAGCTTTACTAATACCCCATATCTGTTTTACAAAGATCATTATTATAAACCAACTATAAATGAATTACAAGATGAAAACTACTATACTATAGCGAGCCTTGGCAGGCCCAAAGGTAAACTTGGAAGCCAGGACTTCAATCAAATCTGGAGTATGTCAGTAGCTCATAGTACACCAAATGGGCTTCTGGTGTGTCAAAGTTCCCAAGGGTCTCAGGGACCCCGGGCAATGCTCACACCAGAAACCTTTTCAAAGAAATAGTTTTTGTGAACAAGTTTGGAAAAGCCAGCCCCAGTGTGTCAGAGCTCGGAGGAGTCTCATGGACTCCTAGGCAGTTCTCACACTGGAGGGGCAGGACCCTAAATGTCTAAGAGTAGGAGTTGAAAATAGTATATGAAAATAAGGGATAGTTTTAGGGAAGTAGTTTGGATTTTAGAAGTAAATAGGAACAAACAGAGTCATTTCAGCACTTTGAATTCAAAACAGAAATTCCAATAGTCCAACAGTAGACAGAACAGAATCACAATCACTTCAAACAAGGTTTCACATTGCCTAGGATTACCTTAGTTCATTAGTTATCACTAGGTGAGCATATAGACATGTACTTAAGCAAAGAGAAACATGTTGAAATTGAAAAGACTAATCCACTACCATACAGAACAGGGTGAGGCATTGAGAGTTAGACAATGTTAGTTTCAAGTGTCCTGGGAAAAACAGGGGCATGCTAGAACAAGAATTAAGTCTTGCTAGTCCAGAGAAATATAGGGCAAAACAGAAACATGTTGAAGCACTAACCACACAGCCATACAGGACAAAGAGATAACAAGACTAAAGCATACTGGTTGAAATAAACAAGAGGCATATAATGAACATGCACATGTTAAAGTTCAGGGTGAATTAATCATGTAAGTCATAAAGAGTAGGAACTGAAGCATAGTAGTTAAGAAAGAGATGACTAGGAGACCAGTACCAAAACAGAAGTTTATTGAGACAAATAACACATAGGAGAGGTCATGGTAACAGAAATAAGGACATACTAGTTAAGGGCAATAAACAGGAAGACATAGGTCTTAACTACATATGATAATAAAAGTAGTCATGATGATTAAGAGCAATAAATAGGAAAGACATAAGTCTAGTTACACAGAGGTAGTCATGCTGATTAAGATTAATAAACATGAAAGCACATAGGTTTATAGCATATTGAATGATAATAGGAGTGGAGACATACCAGTTAAGAGATGCAAACAAGAAGGTGAAAGTATGCAGAATCCAATGGTCTAGCCTTGGCTTTCAGCCGGCTAGACAGTGCAGCAAACACAGGTAACTGAAAGATTTGAATAAGAGTTTGTGTATGAATAAAAGCAAGAGTTTGTGTGTGTGTTTCCTTCTGAGTGTATTCATTTTTTTAAAGAAGTTAGAATGAGGATTATATAACACTTAATAAGGTAAAATAAATAAGGTAAAGAATAAATCAGAGTTCATAAAATAAGGTATACAAACAAATCAATCAGTTAATTGAAGAACTAACTCAATCAGTTCATACAGAAAAATCCGGGAGAGACCCCTTAAAATAAGGAGAGTCAATTAACAGTCTAGATCAGGGTTCAAATAAGGTAAACAAGTCAATCACAGACCGTATAGAAATCAATTAAATCCCATAAATCAGACTATAATCTAATTAAGGCAAGTAGTACCATTAGGCGTCATAAAATAAGGAAAACAAATAGAGAATCATAGAGAAGTATCAATCTCGGAAGAAAAATATAATTTGAACCCTAATAGAATCAATCAATCTCTTTTGATTGACAGGGATGAAAAATAACTGGCAAATCATCGAAATAATCAGTGAGATAAGCAGAAAACCTAGGGTTTAAAGCAAAGACACAAAAATCAGTCGAACTAGTAAAGATAATCAGATTCAAACACTTAGAAACTTTTAAAACCTTTTTTCAGAGAACTTAAGACGAAACCCTAGTTTTAGAAAATATTGAAATCGACTAGTAATAAGGAAAAACATAAGGTTTTCAAAGAAAAATACCAAAAACACTTAAAATCGTCTCAGATCTACAAGGATCTGAACAGAACTAAGTAGAAAGAGATTAGTTTTTTTTTTAAAACGACAGAGATGAAAGGAAATCTGGTTTGGAACCAGAGATTTGAGCCATAAACACGAAGATAATAATACTTACAAACGGAGATGACCATATGTAGGATTATGCAAAGGTTTCGAACAAATCTGAGTTGAATCTCTTTGAGATTCCCTAATATAACAACATAATCGAACAACCAAAAGAGGTGAGAGGCCGTCAGGGGCCGGAAATTACAGAAAAACCCCATGGAACAAGGGTTTTCCGGTGACGGCGACTAGGGTTAGGGGAAGTATTTGATATAGAAGAGAGAAGGTAGGGATTCAAGGGCAGCGGAATTAAGAGAAATGAGGCATTAGGGTTGGGGTTAGATTAAAAAAGGAAAGGGGTAACGTAGACCGTTGATCTCAAAGATCAACAACCATGATTAGAGGAGGTTCTAGGTCGGGTAAGGTTTATTTAGTTTGGGCTGGGGCGTATTGGGCTAGGATTTTAAGTGATTGGGCTGGTGTAATTGGGTTAGGTCCAAAAAAAGATTTAAGGAAAAGGGGCTATTTGTTAAATACCCAATTGATTTGATAAATAATTTGTATAAATAATTAATAAATTAAAAAAATGAGTTTCATGCATAAAAATGATTTAAGATAATTACTTAATATTATAAAAATATAAAAAGCTATTTTCTGGTGAAATAAGATAATTATGTACACATGGGCTATTATTGCAAAGTTATTGCAATTATGACTCCGAAAAATGTAAATGTGGTTATTTATGAAATAATTAAAGCTTGGTATAAATATAAGTGACAAAATTAAGCCATACATTTATTATAAAATCATTTGTGATGTAATTATAATAAAAATACTGGGAGAAATTAATTAAAAATCCTTAAAAATGTAGAAATTATGGGAAGAATATTAATTGATGCTCATGCAATTTTGAAGATATATATACATTTTGAAAAAAATTGGGTATCAACGCTACCCATTTTTTAGTAAGTCAAATGGTTACTTTATTTATATATCTAAAAAGTATTGTTTTCTATATATGAAAAATTCTACTTTTTATATTAAACGTACTAAATATTTTTTTTAAATACCTATAAACTTATTATTTCTTAATAAAAAAGGCCCCTAAATTTGGGAGCCTTACTTGTGACAACAATAGAGTCGGCCATGATTCGTGTAAGGAAAAAATTCTTTAGAATCATGTTGTAGAAATTACAAATAATTGGGCCGAAATTCATGTTGTTTTCTTGCATTTGGCAAATTCCGAAAAGCTAAATACCTGAATAGCCCTTAAACTTGGCACATTTTATAAGATAATCATTCAAACTTAGTAGTGATCAGATAAATATTTGAACTTCGCAGAAGTATATCTCATGAACATCTTAAATTGAAGTGTTTTTTTGATCACCGACTAAATTTAAGTGGTTATCTTACAAAATATATCGGTTTAAAGGGCTATCTAGGTATTTAGCCGTACCAAAATTATACAAACCTTTGGACTAATATATTTTATCGATTAATTTCATTAAAGTTTTCAGCCTCTTACACATGTTTTGAAGAAAAAAAGTATCTTGCATAGAGTGAGATGCTTGAGAAGTATGAGTTGCAAACTATTTAATAGGTTTTGTGCAGGCATATTTTGTACTTAAATATATTATTTATCAATTAATTTTTGTGTAAGACTTGCTAAACTTTTAAAGCTTAATTTGTACTCCCTCCGTTTCAGTTTATGTGAACCTATTTTCTTTTTGGTCCGTTCCAAAAAGAATGACCCATTTCTACGTTTGGTAACAAGTTAGCTTAGACTTACAATTATACCCTTAATGAGAAGCTTTTATAACCACACAAATACTCTGACCCCTTTTTGACTTGTTTAGGAGTACAAATTTCAAAAGTCTTCATTTTTTCTTAAACTCCATGCCTAGTCAAACACAGGGACAGAGCCACCCTAGTATCGGAAAGTTTGATATATATATATATATATATATATATATATATATATATATATATATATATATATATATATATATATATATATATGTGTGTGTGTGTGTGTGTGAGAGAGAGAGAGAGAGTGAGAGAGTGATCAGTATGCATAAATGAAATATAATAAATTATTAATCGGAAAGGGCCAAAAATACCCCTAACTTATTGAAAATGGTTTAAATTTTCCCTTCTTCCACCTATTAGGCCATAATTGCCCTTAACCTTACCTTTTGGATTGAAAATACTCCACTCTTAACAGAATTATGAGATGGCATGTGTGGGTCCTTTAATTGAATATATGGCACTTATTTATTGGTCCAAGTGGCTATTAGACCAACCAATACAAAATCTGACCCACCGATTAGGATTTACTGTATATGTTTACCGAAGAGTTTGGCGATTGTTGGAACTGGGTTTCGAAGAATCTTCCATTTTTATAGGATGAAGAAGCTTAGACGAGCATGGAGCTTTTTTGCGCTAGTTTAAACCAAAAATCGCAGCTTCAAACAAGAACATCACCTTCTGAATCCACTCAGTCGTAAAAAGCAAAACATTGAAGAAACGGGCAACGAACAAGTTATAAATTTGTGTAAGTTTTTTGAAGTTTGTTCATTATTAAGGCTGTAAAATCATTTTAATTTGATTTCGGCCAATACTTTTTGTTGGAATTGAATTTGCGCCAGAAAATTTTGGATTGCCATTGTTGAACGATCTGAAAGCTTGAGTTGAATTTTAACCCCGAAAATTTGTTAAAGGATCAATTGGGGTTTTGAATCTGGGATTTTGAGTTGTTTCTAGTTTCAAAACACCATTTTTACGGATCAATTGGGGTTGGTTGAAATTTTCGAATTTCAAAAATAACTATTGATTGAAACTGAGAATCGAGTAAAGTTGTTGGTTCAAGGAGGTCGTACTGGGAATTGTTGAATCCTCTACTGGTGGATTTCTTTATTGAGATCAATTGTGTTAATTGCTTGGCTAAAGTTGATTAGAACTTAAAACATTATTTGAGTAGCTTGAACTTCAAGCTTTCCGTTATCCTAATGTGCTGAAAATCTTTGGACAATCTGTGAGAAAATCAAATGATTTGTAGTTGTTTTGGGTTAACCTGGATAGAATTTTTTAATAAATAAGTGTCATATATTCAATTAAAGGACCCACATATGCCATCTCATAATTCTGTTAAGAGAGGGGTATTTTCAATCCAAAAGTTAACGTTACGGGCAATTGTGGCTTAATAGGTGGAAGGAGGGCAAATTTAAACCATTTTCAATAGGTTAGGGGTATTTTTGGCCCTTTTCCGTAATTTAATTGAAATGACATTGCTTGTCAAAAGGGAAAGCTTAGCTCACACAGTTAAGCGCCTAAAATATTTGTGGGATGTCGTGGGTTCGAACCTCAGTGGATCACTCATTCTCGAACAAAATCAAATCTCGAAAAATAAGTATTGAAGAGTCTTTTAGTGATTTTGTTTGGTTCTTACATACAAAAAGAAGTATTAAATAGTATTTTCAATTGGGATATTGTAAGTTCATTTCAAAGGAGTAAACAACACTCACTGAGGAGAGTTATAGTAATAAACTTTATTATATGACTTAGAACTATATTTTTTTAGTATATGATCTCATTATATTGGATTGTCCCTATTTCTTTAAAATATCAATATCGCTTACAAGAAATTCTGTGTACGCTCCTGATCAAATAGGTTCACATAAATTAAAATCGACAATTGAATTGCTAATTGTAGTGTTCGTTGCAAGGGTAGAGAGGGAGATCACATTTTAAATACAAAACATGATTAGCTTTACCAAAACGGTCCAAAACACTGTGAATTAAAGCCCTAATCACGATGGAGGGAGTGAATTAAAAGTTTCTCTCCGACAATAATAAAAAAACTGTCTCCCCAGGCAACAACAAACCACGCGTCAGTTTCTAATGGGCCCACCAACCTGGCGCGCGTTAGTCACAACCAACACCCAGCTATGCTTATCTGGCGCGCACCGTACTTGATGCGCATAACACCCCCGCGCCTCTACGGCCGCCACTGGACTTCTTTTTCGGCCGACACTCAAATTGTCCAATTCCACCGGAAAACATTATCAATCGGAACTTCTTAGCTGTTTTCACCTGAATTTGAAATCATTTTTAACTGAATTCTCTTGAATCTGCTACCTGGAATTGCTTACTTTCTGCTGAAAAAGTGCAGCTTTTCAGCATAGATTTCATTCAATTGTTTTAACAAATCAGTCAGATTTGATTGTTCGTAAACATTGATTCAGAAAATAGGTTCTGTTCGTGATTCTAGGGTTTCGGTTTAATCAATTGTGCTTCGCGAAGCTTCTGTTCAAACTGAATCTTCTGCACTGGTATGATCTTCTACATTTTTCGTTTATGATAAGCTCTGGTTGATTCTTCTGGCATTTTCGCTGCTGTTTGTCGATTCAGTGTGAGAGGATCATGGAATTTACGTATCTGTTGATGTAATAGGAGCATTTTTCTCTGTGCTATTTGTTGATTATCGCGACTTAATCAATGGCTTCCATCCGAAGAACTCTATCACCGAATCACGAACGGCATTATCAGAATGGAAATCAATCTTCAGTTCAATCGCCATCTCATAAGCTCATTTTAAACGGCAAAAGCTCTTCGATACTATATTCTCGGAAAAATTATATATCCAGGAGGAAGTTGTTCTATAGGTGTTTGATATTTTTCTTGCTAGGGTTTATATTAGGTATGGCACCATTTGGTGATTTTGATGATGCGAGGAGCCGTGATTTTTCATTTGAGATCAAGCCATCTGTAGTGAATGTTAAGGAGGAGATGAAAGATGTGGTAATCCCTAGACCTGATAATGTTGTGGTAAACTCAGTTATATTACCTGGTAGTTTGGTGGATGAAGTGAAAGGGAAGTTTGATTATGTACCGAGGAAACTGTTGATTGTGGTGACTCCGACTTATAATAGGGCACTTCAAGCTTACTATCTTAATAGATTGAGCGATGTGTTGAAGATCGTGAAGTCACCTCTGTTGTGGATTGTGGTTGAGATGAATGCAGCATCTGCTGAGACTGCAGACATTTTGAGGAAGACTGGTGTTATGTACCGGCATTTAGTGTGTTCCAAGAACATGACGGATATAAAAGACCGCGGGGTGCATCAGAGGAATGTTGCTTTGGAGCATATTGAACATCATAGGCTCGATGGAATTGTTTACTTCGCAGATGATGATAATATCTACTCCCTTGAGTTGTTTGAGAGCATTAGATCGATCAAGTAAGTTGAGATTGATCATACTTTTCTGCGTGACATGTCTTTGTTTTGCCCTGCTGTGGACATGGAGCTCTTTCCCATTTAATTACGACTTCACTAACAAAAAGAAACTTCCTGATATGGGTTTAGATTGTGTGATTTTTGGATCACAATTGGCTTAATTATCATTTCAATTCTTCTTCAAAATGTCACTCCTTAGATTAAAAGCTGAGAAAATGACCGTCGTGTTAGTGTATGATGAAATCCCCCTCTTCTGGTAAAATATAGTTTGTGTGAATTTGATAAGTGGACGGAAAAAGATATGTGCTTTGGATGATTAACTTTTAGAAGGGCTTCCTCTGGCATGCCCACTAAACACAGCATCTTAGTTATTAGTGGAATTATGCTCTTGTTTTTTTTTTTATAAGTTGCTCTTGTTCTTTCTTAATTGATGCCAAAGAAAAAGCTTGGCCTGACAGAGATGTACTTCAACCACTTGATTTGACAGATGTGCTTCAACCTTTTTAGTAGAGAATGTTAAGAGCTCTGATTTATCACTGGAACAACACCCTTCCAACTTAAGATTGCTTGCTCGATCCTTAACATAGATTAATTGATGTCGCTTGTGATCCACTTTCTTCAGAGAAAATACTTGTGATGCCTTCATCCACTTTCTCTTCTTTTCAGGGAGTCTAAAAGAAACATCTATTCTTCCCATCTTTATTCTGAGAGTCAATTACATTCTTTACTAATGATTTCCCACTTTTTTCTTGTTATTTTGAAATGTAATGTTCATACTTTTTATTACCATAATTAGTATGCCATGCTTGCTCTCGTAGTCAACACTCAGAGCTCTTATTAAAAATATACATTATTTATTAATGTAAGAGTTCTCATTTTTAGGTGAATTTAACTTATTTTTCTCTCTACTTAACCAAAAAAAAAGAAGAAGCTTATTTGTCTCTCCCCTTAGTCAAGCTGTTTAATATAGTTTCTAGAACAATTTTCCATAAAATGGATGTAACTGGTTTTGGAGTTAACTTGTCTCCGCTTACAACCTTCCCTTCACCCAGCTATAAATAGGTGTAGTCCTACCTCCCCTCGCCTCTCCCGAACCTTACTAGTAGTCGCCTTTTGCTAGGTCTTTCTGCTCCTTTGTCATCTCTAATTGTGGTTTATGCTCGTAAACATCCTTGAAAGGAGTTTTTAAATTGCCTAGCTAAAGGAGTTATTCTGAGCAAAAACTCAGCCTTGAGCAAAATTAAACTCCATTCTTTGTGTACCTACCATGTAATAAAGTAGGTTACGGATACTTCGAGTAACAGCTTCCTCTTGGACATCAGGAACTGTGTTAGAAATACATCAATTCAGTTTCTAACTTTTCCTGCAAAGTACTCCAAGGTTGATTAGTAAATGGTAAACAGGTCTCTTGTTGAGTATATCTCACAGGCGGCAGTAAATTCTTCCCGACAAGCTCATGAAATTCTTCCGGGAACAATATAATTTCTGGAGGATAACACGGTTGGTTCTTTTCCACCATTGACAAGTCTAACGAGTCAAATCTTTGTCCAATCATTACATGGCCAAAGCATACCGACCAAGTAGGCAACTCCGAAGCAAGTGGAGTGCGCCAACACCTTCCGCTGAGCTGATAGCTTATTAGGAGTCAACCTGTCTATCGCGACCTGCGGGTATGAAAAGCAGTGTCCCCAGGCAAAAAGGATGTCAGTACGAATAAAGTATTGAGTATGTAAGGCAGGAAAGCATAAATAAGAATAGTAATGTAAAGAGAGATAGAGAAGATACAACTTGTAACATGCAGAGGCACTGACATGAAATGTGTGTGTATATATATATATATATATATATATATATATATCGTACCCGGCCTCGAAGAGGACTCGGTAAAAACGCACTCGGCCATCATAAGGCTCGGTAGAATCGTACCCGACCACGTGGAGCTCGGTAAAACCCAATTGATCAGTGGTTGCACAATAGGTGTTGTACCCGGCCGACTATAGCGCGTCTCGGTAGAGTAAAATAGATATATATAATGCATGCTGGACTCATGGAATCACGTTCTAAACCGTTCGGAATGACGTAAGGTCGCCGCGCCTTCGATTCATATTATGGACATCCGTACCATCAATATGAATCCAATCAATTTGTTTTCTTACTCTTGGAATAATCGGATATTTGCGGACTCCTCTTCTCTAGGAGGTCCCAGACCCCACTTGTGGGATTCTATTGGGCTGTTGTTGTCTTTTGTAGGAGGCAAAGCTAATGATGACTAACCCCCCACGACCAAAATGCCACCTTTAATCCTTTGATCTTTCTAACTTAAGCACTTAAGCGATGCCATTATCCGAAGAGAAACTAAGCTTTCTGCTTGCTCTGGCAGCAATCCATGATCTTTGCTTCTAATAAGACTTCTTAACAACTTATGAATTGAAGAAAATAAATAAAATCTGATTGAGTATTGACATGTTAATCGCCCCTGTTCTTTCATTAATTGTGCTGAAATATGCTTGATAAACCTTGGAGAATATCCTAAGCAAAGGCCTACAGATTCTTTTTGTCCATGCTTTAGTCTTATTCATTTGATTCCTTCCTTGTGAGGCCCAGTCAGGGGCGGATCCACCCCTTTAAGAAGGGGTGGCACGGCACCCGGTAAAATGATAAAGTTTTTATATACCTATGTTGAGATTTTCTTAAATTAGGTTAATTATTGATCCTTGCCTCCCGCAACCGTAAACTAGACAAAGGTGCCATGGCTAGTAGACCTTTTTGAAAGCTTTTCTCGTGTATAAAATTCAAGTTGAATTTATGTTGAACTTTGTCTGACTTTCTCTTTTCTTTGGGCTTTTATTTCCTTTTCTCCCCGTCATTTCCCTTTTCGGCTACCACCGAATTTGTATTTGTCGTTTTATTATTATTTTTTTATATTTTTCTTTTAACTATTGTATTATTTTATTTTGTATGTGATCTCTAGCAAGAACACTCAAAAAAAAGACTCCTAAACTTTAATATTATATAAAATAAGCAATCCTCTCAATTAAATTTTTGAATTTTCTTCTTTCAAATCCGAAAAATTGGGTCTTAATGAGAATATTGGGTTGAGATCAAATTTTTTTCATCTTTTTTATTATATCATAAAAATTTGTGTTATGTGATGGTTGTTAGATATAATTTAAATCACTTTACTATAATTTCGTAAGCATTGCTTAAAAAATATGTGATTTATGATTTTGATTTATGGGAAGTTGTAGTTTATCTAATTTATGCTTATGGGATATAATTTATCTATGGAAAATATTTTTAAAATTTTCTTATTCTGATTGATGTAATTCTCTTTTTGAATATGTTATCTTACTTGTGTAAATTAATTTTTAATATACAGAAAAGATGTAATTTCACAATGAAAATGTTGATACTTATGTTGTTATACTAAGGTGTGATGCTATTTTAAAAAATCTAATCACATATTTTTTTTATATCTGAGATGTAATTTTTAAATTTTCAAATAAAAAATACCTATTAGGTTGACCCGAATCAACTCAAAAAAATCGAAAAAATGTGCCTACCAAATTTTATATTAGTTATTATAAAGTATGCATTAAAGGAAATTATGGCACCCGCCAACTTCAAATTCTAGATCCGCCTCTGACTGCCCAGTGAGTGCTGCTGGAAAGGTACAATAAACTGATGATCAGAATGCCAATGCATGTAAGATATCTTTAATTGTATTTTGACTCTACAGCTTTAACATATACTTGAATTGAAACATCTAATAGGCTTGTTGCAAAGCAGACGCGGATGTAGGATTTCTAGTACATGGGTGCACTACTAAAAAAAAAGAGAAAAAAATGTATTAAGTGGAAATTGATCCCTCTTCCTCTTGGTAAATAACTCAACCTTCAACGTTCTTGGAGCATTGGTGCCAACAGTTAAAAATTGTACATAAAATATTTAATTTTGCAAAGAGACCAGGGGTTCACTTGTCCCATATCTGCCCCTATAAATCCGACCCTGCTGCAAAGGTTGAGTTTTCGCGATGATATATGCCTTAATTTTATATGAATTTCTGGAATATGTAACCTGACTTAAGATTCTCCCCGAGTGTTGAAGTAGCTGATCCAATTGTTTATTCCCAGATCCTCTACTTTCCTTAAAGATTTCCTTAAAGAAAGTAGACTCTTCTATACTTTCTGAAATATGTTGTGGAAAGATGCTACAGGGCTTTTTCTATATGCTTTGTAAGCACAACTTATTCAAGAAATAAATTTTTATCCACTTGTGGACACACTTGGGGTGAAGTACAAATGAAGTTCGCTCTTATCTAAGCATGGTGAAAATAAAATGGTTGAACTAAGGCATGAGCCACTATTTGTTATTGTTGGTATGAGAGGTAATATGTATGTCACTTACTGTGATTATGACTGTTTTTGGATGCTATAAGTTGAAGGAGAAGACAATCGTTTTTGCAGATTTGATCATTGTTGGAATGTTCTCCTTTTCATCTTTTCTTTTCTAATTTGCTTCTCTTTCATTGTGATCTCCTCTTATAGTCGTTTTGGCACTTGGCCTGTTGCTATGCTGGCCCAAAGTAAAAGCAAATCAACGCTGGAGGGCCCTGTGTGTAATGGAAGTCAAGTTATTGGGTGGCACACTAATGAGAAGAGTAAGCAACTTAGAAGATTCCACGTCGATATGTCTGGCTTTGCCTTCAATAGCACTATATTATGGGATCCAAAGAAATGGCATCGACCAACTTCAGATCCCATTCGACAGTTGGACAATGTGAAGGAGGGTTTCCAAGTATGTGTCATATTCCTTCATTTTTTAAATCCTCGATTTCTTACTTTGAAGATAGAGGCTTGTGTGATCAGGTTTAAGGTGGAAATTTACTCACAGTTATTGCTTGCAGGAAACCACTTTCATAGAACAAATTGTTGAAGACGAAAGCCAAATGGAAGGTATCCCCCCTGGATGCTCAAGGGTATTGAATTGGCACCTTCATCTGGAAGCTCATGGACTTCTCTATCCGAGAGGCTGGCTCCTTCAAAAGAACCTTGATGCCGTTTTCTCTACCACATGAGAAACACAAGCAAGGTGCAAAGGCCCTAAATGGTGTCCGTGAAGAAGGTCAGTGCCTCTTATTATCGTTTATAAACCAGCAACTTTCCTTCTCTTGTAAAGAAAAGGTCAAATGCGGTGGGTTGAGGAATTAGCTTCTTTTAGTTAACATCACCAAGTTTTACTCCCAGGATCGATTCATTCCCTCCACCGTCTTTGGAACGGATTTGTTCATCTTTAATTAGTTGTGAATTACCCAATACACCAAACAGTATCCTCTGTAGCATTTCATATGATGGTGGTTAGGGCACTCTTTAGAAGCCTTTTTGTTGCCAATATTCAGAGCGCTTTGTGGCATTATTGTTGTTTCTGCGAGTGTGGCCATATCTAGTTTGACTAAGCAAAGAAAGAAAGCACTCAGCTGCAATACTTTTTGACAGGTCAGTGCTACTTCTAATAGGAAGCTATCATTTTCAAGCAGATCAGGGAATTACTTGATTGCCGAAGTTGAAGCAGCAATGCATGCCTTCAATGACAGAATAGCTATAGAGAAAAGAGTGATTGATTTTCCTTTTTGACTTTCTCGGAGATATTCTTTGACCACATCGAAACTCGTTTTGTTATGGAGTTTCGAGTGCGGTTCCTTCAATTTCCATAGCAAAATTGGATGCTACTGCCATCTGAAAAGCGGAATGCGTGCGTGCCGCAGAATACAATGGTTGTGAATTATCATACTCGGAAGCAGGAAGCAGGTGCCACTTTGCCCAAATTGTAATCTATTACGATTCTGTTTCTCACGGGAATTTATCATACAGAGCTTGCAAGCAAAATCAATCGAACTTTTTGATAAATTTTAACTGCAACTTCTTTTTCGTTTTTGATGTGCAAAAGTTCTTTGTTTCACGCAAATTTATTCAAAATTGAAATTCAAACCATTATGAATGAACCATCTGAGATAATAGTAGAGAATAATTGAAGTAATTTACCCATGCGTGGACACTGCTTGATGTGGCAAAAGCATAGAAGGTGACACCAAAAAGTACGAAAACGTTTTGAGGTCACATCCTAGGTGAACTATTATAGAAGAGACCTAGTCACTGATTATTATAGGAAATGTCCAACGGAATAGCAGGAATTCAACTGGAATTGACTGAACACAAGCTGTCAAGTCACATTCTCTTCCTATTTTATAAATTCCCTTGCCAATAATTCACTATACTTGAAAGAATTACGTCTCGTAATCAAAGCTGTACAAAAAGCCATGTTTCATCACTTCTTGGTATCCATCTAGATTCCTGATCGGATCTACACATTCTGCCGTATCTCACTGCCATCCCAATAATCTCGAAAATGCTTAATAACAAATAAAGATATTTTTCCTCACGTGTTGTATAACGCCAAGGAGTTTTTGTGCAAGTTTTACCTCATAATTAATGTTCTTACAAATAAGAGGACGGAGAGAGTAAAAGCTCAAAATGAATTAGTCATACACAAGCCTAAGGCCGGTTGTCAATCTAACTTAGATTACAAACTACGGGAGCTCAACAGTTTACAGTCCCAATCTCTCACAGGCGAAAATCGGTTCATACCATGTCAAGGCTCAAACAACCAAACCACAGGTAGATCAAATGGACGGCCAAAGAAGCTCCAAAATTGCTTCCCATTCGCCAATCAACTTTGTTTTTTCTTCTTAGTTTTCCTTTAGGTAACTCGGAAGAAAGTGTCAATTTTTCCTTTTAGATTTTTCCTTTAGCAGATCCCCTTTGCTGGGGAGGGGGGGGGGGGGGGGGGGGGGGGGGGGGGATATCAGGGAAGTGAGTAGGGGCTGATAAATGAAGGAATACAATTACACACTTCCTGCTCACCTCCCTCTCACACAAAAGATTAAAAAGAACCTGACCTACCAGCTATGCTAATACCATAAAACACAAATTGCTGCCCGGCAAATATTGACTGCAGGCGGAGAGCAACATAATAGAGGAAACCGCAAGGGAAATTGACTACATTTATGATACAATCTCCGAAGAGATTTCTCCCCCAAATTTTTGGGAACTTCACCTCTGCCATCTTGTCGTCAGCAGATTGTGAAACTACTGGAGAGCAGAGATACGAGCAGTAATATACACAACCCTGGCGAACTGTGGCACTATGTTGCAATAAGGGCTGCTGCACTAGTCGCGCTGCCTCATCCATGTAGTACTTTGCTGCTTCTTTCCTCAGCTGGCAGAAGTTGCACTATCACGTTAGTGTAGTTCCATGGACAGAAGAGCCTGTCTCGGAGGCATGCACGGAAGATGAGAGATGTGGTTGCCGCAAATTTGATTCATTTAGAAGACCAAGTTGTACCAAGGTTGATCTGCACCAATGCCAAACCACATCATATTTTAACTGTAACAATGGCTAGTGTCTTTTCCTATCTTAAAGAAAAACTGATATCAACACCTCCAACTTGCTAACAAGGAAAACAGATCAATATGGAGATTTTTTCACCTTAGGCAGTTTCTGGTCAAAAAGATAATATGCATTATATAAAAGGCAGCCTGGTGCACTAAGCTCTCGCTATGTGCGGGGTCCGGGGAGGGCCGGACCACAAGGGTCTATTGTACTACCATCTTCATCCTCATTCACTTCCGGCTCTTCCGCTGCCCCACCACATTTACACCCTCTGCTATCTTCGAGGGATAGGGTTGTCACAACACGAAAGTGAAATAGAGGGAATATTGCTGCTGGAACAAGCAGTTTTCCAGCTTTCTCAAAAATCTCACAAGATAAAGCATGATTTTGTGGCTACATTTTTGGACTAGCAAAAAAGGTGTCATCTATGATAAAGGATAGTGTAACACAGCATTAGGGTCAAACTAGTTTTCCTGCGGAATTTATAGATGATTTTCATGGTGCTGTATATTTCAACAATTGTTTGGTGATTTGCCTAAATTGTTCTTCAATAGACTTCCAAGTGTATATGCGCCTGCTCTAGCCAGAACTTTTGACTCCAGTAACCCAAAAGACTAGTTGATTTAAATATCATGAGAAAATTTTTGAGCATAATAAATTAGTTCGTGTAACATAGATCAGGGACAATTTATGCAATTATCTCGCTCCTCTTAAGTTCACATAAAGTTGCAACCGAACTACTATTTAATAACTAAAACACACAAAAATATGTCTCAAAAATACATGACGTGGGTAAATTCCATAAAGAACTTTAGTCAAACCAATTGAGACAGTTGAGATAATGCTGAAAAAAGATGGTGACAAGGTGGAACATAAACAAAACAGTTGATCAGATATAGAATATACCTAGGAAGTGAATTTTTAACGTTTGGCTGATTTGAGAAGGCAGCCAATGGACTTCGGAGATTAGCATATTTGTTTAGAGCACTATCAAGCTGTGGTGGTGGCAACTGCAAGCAAGATCCAGGCATTTTAAGACAAAAGACAGCAATAAAGTTAATGTGCTTCCATGCACAATAAACAAGTGGGGGTCGGCTATATAAATCGCACTAACCAGTTTCCCCATTTAAGGTCAACTCATGCCATCATTTTATTAAACAAAATAAAAGTAGAAGTTATATATATATCAAAAGTTCTCCATATTTTTACTGGCATATAAATCTATGATAAGGTCAAAATACTCTTAGAAAGTAATAGGTTCAAAATCAGTGCACCAACAAGACTAAAACCTACTTCCAATTATTACTAGTAGGTATCACTTATATGGATATTGTGCTTCCATGTACTATATATAATAAAATATAAATTACCAAATAATACCTGTAGTAGTACAGGAAAGGAATGTGGTTGTGTTTGCGAGACACATTTTAAGAAACCCACCCAAAGCTTTGGCATCCTCCATACCTGCATCCAACATGTGATAGGGTGACCATTTGTTCGTAGCGCAATAATGACAATTCGTGATTAGTGGGAAACCTAAACATATTTTGAATTAAAATACCTGTCTAATCACGAGTTTGGAGAGTATCTCCATCACAAAATCAACCTAGACATCACATAAAAAAAATAAGGTCACACGCATTGACTGCATTCCTTCAACATCAGACAAAATATTTTTTCAGTAAAAAGCTACATTAAAGAAATACCCATGCTAAGCACAAAAGTCATACTGTTGACTTTAAAGTTCTAATTCTAACTCAGCTGCATTAACATCTAGACGAAATGCCTTTGCAGTACTATGCGAACATAAGACCTAGTTCTTAAATATCCAGGAATCCAACCCCCCACCCCCCAAGAAAAGAAGGAAAGAGAAAATACGGATTATATATCTTGGATTATACAGTCTTTTGTATTAAATCAAAACCCAAGACCAATAAATCACATGCATAAGGATTTGAAATGTGTGACCATCTCATCTAAAAGCTTGAGTTGTCAGAGAGAGCACACTTTTATTTACATTGCGTCTTTAACACACCCCTTCACGTGCAGGTCTGATAACATGATTGCCTTTTGCGAGTGAATATGCTAGGCTAAAGGAATGCAAACTAAGAGACACGAATGAACAATTTTATCCAAAAACAAATTAAGATGCCAAGACGTGTTAATTTATGTGTATGTATATGGATAGGCATATTGAACTGGAGAAAAGAGAGAAGCAGCGAACTTAGGACATGCACTTACAAAGGAAACAAAACATTATCCCAAAAGGCAAAATTGAACACAAAAATGCACCAAAGAGAAGTTACATATTCTATTTTAAATTTCTTTCAAGGCAACATAATCTTCGCTCTAAAAGAGTAGTATCAGCAGCAAAATGTTTTTAACATAATCTTCACTGCTTGTCATCTGAAATAGTGAATGTGCAAGGAAAGCCGATCAAGTGCCTTTGGGAATATGCCAAAGAAGTGTATTCATCATAAAGCGTGTATATAAAAGGATGGCTGAATACATAGATAGCCCGCCCCTTAAACTTGGCTCTTTTTTCCATCTAGACACTCAAACTAAGCCCATGACCTATTAAGCACTCTCTATTCAAATTGTGCCGATTAGACACAGGAGCTGAAGGAAACCAGAAAACAAGATGCGTGCAATTCACCCTCTGACGATGTGGCAAAAACCAATGAAAAGTAGACATGTGGCTCTTTCCAAAAAACTTTGAGACAATTTCTTTTTTAAAAAGAAAAAATTGAGTATTAAAAAAGAGAAAGCAACTCTGTTTTTTCCAACTCTACTCCCCTTTCATCTTCTTCTTCCTAGAAAATTACGTAGTTGTTTTCAAATCTCAATTAGTTTGTAGTTTATTCTGTTAGTTTATGATTTTTTTTCTCCATTGGTCTTCTTTCCCACAAGGATTTCCCTTCTTTTTTAAGACTTTCCTCTGTTAGACCACATCAGAGATCATTCTCGGCGAGATCGTCACGTGTCATCCACGTTCCATAAATTTTGGTCAAAGTTTTTATTTTCTAACTCGGTGCGTGAACAATGCTAATATCCGTTATGGAATATCAAGCAATTAATTGTGAAAAACGCTTCTGGGTTTACTTATAATGGAAGTACGAGTTAGTAATTTGGGAATAAACCAACAAATCTTACATCACAGCCCCAAAGAGAAAAACGAGAATTCTTCAACAATTACGAAAGTAAAATGAAAATTAAAAAGTGTGATGAGCTGAAAATTCTTCTTTGCATTTTTCTTCTTCTTCTTCTTCTTCTTCTTTATTGCTGGGTTTATTCTTGAAGTTCTCTGTGAAATTTGTGTGCTGGATTCTGTTTGTGTTTGTTTTAATCTGATGAAGTTATGTTATTGAAGAGAGAGGGGCCATGGTCATGATAATTGACAAGTGTTGAGAGAAATTTTCTGTTTTTAGGAAAAGAAAATAAGAGCAATAAGAGAAAATCAGTGGGCTAGTCGTGCTTCGTAGTAGGAAATGAGATTGGAGGAATCTTCTTGTGAAAAGGGAGATCAGGAGGGTGTGGCTCCAATGACGAAGAAGCAGACTATTTCAGCTCCTTTTTAACTGGTTCACGCGCTTAAAATAGGTGACATTTACCTTCTGTGCCATGTCACCTTCTAGTGTCTATTAGACACAATTTGAATAGAGATTGAGTGCTCAATAGGTCATGAAGTTAGGTTAAGTGTCTAGATGAAAATAAAGGCCAAGTTTAGGGAGCTGCTTATGTATTCAGCCTAAAAGGATAGAAGCATGAGATGTTAAAGTCATGCCCATAAACTCATTCTGCCATATTCTACTTCTCAAAAGTAGTAACCACACTTGTGGCAATGGGAGTTCAAATTTTAAGCTATAAAATTCTTGTCCGGTACAAATAAGACATTCAACAGTATGACGCTCCCCTTAACAATTGACAATCTTACTCTCATGTAATGGACACCATAAATACTCACATAAATTCCATACTTCTTTTGGCAGAATTTATGAATGTTCCAAGTTGAGGGCCTCATAACATTAGTGCAGATTGTGCAAATGATAACCCCCAAAAAAAACTTTTAAGGAATTCATATTCCAGATAACCAAAAACAATGTCCAATAGATCAATTGCGTAAAAAGGTCGGAACATGATTACATGCACCCAACTGATTAATATACAATACAACATCAGGAGTTTACCAGAGTAGGAAAGGCGTCGATGGCCTGAATCACTGTCCTCATGAAGAGCAGTGGGAGAGGAGTCTGATCAACCTGATTAAATGAATGCCGCAGAGATTAAAAAATTATCCACAAAATCCCAATCTATGTATAATTGTATTTGCAATATTTTTCATACCATCTGTCTCAACGCTTTTGCCAGGACCTGTTGCGTGAAAACAGTACGCTGCTCAAAACAAGCTGAGCAAGCATCTGTTATCTGAAAGATAATAACATCAAAATATCACAAAATTGGCACGTAGTTCTGCATAAGGCATTTTCACTATATCTTGAATCTGTTGTAGGAAACAGGGAGAAGCAACAGAATTCAACACGAAACAAGAGAATTACACAATTTACGAAATACAACGCAAAACATCTGACGCAAGATATCAATGGATTTCCTAGTACTACAAGTTGCAATAAGTTTAAATGCAACAACCATCAAGCAAAAGGCGCACTTTTAAAAGTGGAAATTGCATACCTTTTTAAGTGGAAGGCCATCTCTCTCGGGATTTATGTCATGTATCGCAACCAGCACTTCTGCTGGGGTCAGTGCTGGACCTGTATGGGCAGAACCCTACCATGAACCAAGTAAAGGAACTTTTATCTTTTGTACATCTCCATAACAAATGATCAATGCACTTCAGATTAAAATAGGTAACATATAATTCTGAACTAGAAGTAGCATCATATCATGAATTTTTGTCATCTGACTATTAAAAAATAAAGGTACATGTGACTTTGAAAAAGTAACCACGAAATCACTTACCTAAGAAAAATAAACAGAGACTAAAACGTAACATAATTTGAATGAGCATGATATTCAGAAGAAGAAAGAGACAGCAACGAAGATGAGAAGATTATCATGTTTAGATTGAATGAGAATAAAAGTCGTTCTCAGAGAAATCAGAAGGTAACTAAAAACTACGGCAAAGCAAAAAGTAATTCAATTAGACCTGCAATATCCGAGCCAGGGCTATCTGAAACTTATCCAGTGGGAGAGCAACAAGCCTTGGGAAAATAGGTAGAACCTAATATGAAAACAAAAGGAGTCATCAAAAACAATTCTTTCTGAATTAGGTGCAGCAGTCAACAGGAAAGGACGAGAAGAACCTCAATATCAGGTCAGGAGGAAACCAAAGGGTAAATTGAAAATATTTTTAAGCAAGCAAAGAATATTGCTTTGCTCACAAAACTAAGAATATTTATTTAAGAAAGGATAATTCATAAACTAGACATGAACAAAGCCCTAAAGCTTTCCAAGTTAACCAGACAACGATTTTTGTCAAGAAAACCCGAAACATTGACAGGAGTACTCCCTCTGAGCCAGCAAAATTAAAATGGATATAGTGTGACATATTATCATAAGTTAAAGGATAACAAACAGAGAACCAAAGGAAGCGAGATGCCATGCACCCACAAATACAGGGATAGTGAGATGGAGATATATCACATATCATTATTTAATGACAGAAAAAGAGCTGAAATGTCTGTCGAAATAAAAATGCACAAATATAAGAATACCTCACTCTTAGAAAATGAGGAGAGCACTGGAATAAGAACAGTTGCATCCTGCAGAAGAATTTAGGGTATCAATTTTGGAACTGCGGAGTTTCTGATTGAGAGCTACCAAGGAAGAAGAAAAGACAAAAAACAGAAAGAAAGAAGCTAAACCTTCAGTTTAGTTTCATATAACCGCTTGACAACTGCAACTAGGTCGGGCGGAGGAGTTGTCCCTTCAGAGAGAATATGAAGCACCTAGCCGCGGACAAAAGAATGTCATCATGATAAAGAAGAGATTTCAAGATGAAAAGCAATGTTTAAAAGTTAAGTTTAGGGAACCTACCTGTGTCAAAAGATTTTCACAGCCTTGAGGTGGATCAGATATTATATGAAGCAGTTCAGAACACGAAGAGCCTATAGCCCTAATAAGAACAGGCATATGACGGTGAACAGCCTGCATCAGATCAAGAATTTATAAAAGGAATGTGAAATTCACCAAGAGGGGAAGGGTACAGGATGAAAGGACAAAGAAACATGGGGAAACACAATGATACCCCCAGGCACCAGCCACTAAGGCTGTTCAGTAAACACAACGAAAACTAGAAAAAAAGAGGGAGCACAGTGGACACTCAAATTATTGCTGGCCTATTTATAGCTCTGACTGGTCTGAATTAATTCACCTCAAACAAAACGCTATCAAGTCAGCTACTAGGGTGATAAAAGATGAGCACAATAAGAAATATACCTGCTTAACTGCCTTAGGAGCACGTGCATAGTTATCAAATACAAGGTGGAGAAGACTGAATTTCTGCAAGAAAAGTTACCGAGTAAGCATCATCATAAGTGCACCTTCAGCAGATACTCTTGCACTTATCAAATTATCCATACCTTGGTGCATAGAGCAAAAAATAATGAGATAAGACGCTGCGCTTGAGCAAATGACAATTCTGAATCAACTTGAGAATCAGATACTGCACTCTTAACAGAATCATTTTCAGACAATCCAGGCTCTGAAATCTGAGAACCACTAACTGAGGCTTCTTGATTTCCTGTCTGATAATCATATTTCTTAGGTTAATATTCAAATGGAAAAAATAATATATTTCTTAGTTAAGAAAAATTTATCAACACAGAGAAGAGAAACAGTGCAGAACGAGCAGATTAAAACCCTAAAAAAAAAGAAGGTACGTGCTCCTCATCCTATTGAAGCCCAGAAGTAAAGATTTTTTCCTTCAATCCATATATTGGACTTCACCAACTGCATTACTAGGTCGTGCAGCAATAGAAAAGCTAATTTATCATTTCAGAAACTTCAGACACATCCAAGATTTAGAATTTTATCTCTGGACAGAGTCAAGGTGAACAAGTTTCGCTCTAAAAAGATACTCCCTCCGGTCCAAAATAAGTGATTTTCTGGCCTTTTTCTTGTGGTCCAAAATAAGTGATTTTTTCAGATTTCAAGAATGAATTAATTATTTTATTCTTACATTGCCCTTGGAATATGAGTTAGGAGTATTTATGCGGGATAGTAAAGGTTAATGGTTAATTTCATTGCTAATTAATGCTAAAAGGTGGATTTCTTAATCTGCGTGAAAACATGCAAAAAATCACTTATTTTGGACCGGAGGGAGTAATTCTTAACAAAAACCTTTTAAGCACGTCACATTTTTTGTCCTATCAAGGAATGCAATTATTAGCTTAGATGTGTACGTGGATATATTTGGGGTTCTTATACCAAACAAAACAAGCAAGGATTGCTTTCACAGCACCATTTTGAGCAATTGTTAATGTTTAACTACAAAACAACACGCAGTTTAAGGAAAAAAGATTTAGAATATGTATTCCTCCTCATAGTGATACATTGACTATGTATTCCTCCTCTTTTAGGTCCCTAGAAGCAACTGCTACTTCTGGATAAAATAGCTAATCTAAACACTGAATATAATTCTTTGAAAGAGAATCACAGAATTTTTTCCAAATTAAACTTCAAAAGTCAGGGATACTCAGATAAACACATACTTTGTATTTGAACTATAGAGAAAATATCTTAGTTCTACAAGGATAAAGGTGAAATATGTAAAATCTTTTTAAAATTGCATGTCTTATTTCACTTTTCGACAGTCAAACGTCAGTATCTTCAAACACAACCTAGCCGACAAGCTTCAAATATTCCTACAACGTGGAAAGTCTCCTCTTCTAGTACATTCATTCAGTTTATGAAATATTCAAATTTATTTAGAAATTGGTCAAGCTGAGGTGAAACTAAACAAACAAGAGATTCAAACATGAACATGAGCTCCAACCACAAACATTTTCCAAAAAGGATCAAGTGGAACCCTCTAAAACTAATGAGTCCACAAGCAACAACTTCAAGACCAAATACTAAAGGAACAAGTGTAGCCAGAAAAAAAAAAAGGAAAAAGAGGAATCAAGATCAGAAAAAATATTTGGTTAAAATATACTCTCCTCGACAATAATCAAAGCAAAAATCAGAGAGAATTTAAGGGCGAAACACAAAAATAGGAACACACCTCTCCTGTTCTCTGAACCGAGGTTCCAGACCGAGAATATTCTGTATCTGTAACATGCTGGTCTACAGCTGACAAGAACATATTCTTAGCAAACTGCTCGATGCTATCTGAAATGTCACCAAGCACATAAAGTTTGTTTGCCACCTATCAAAAGTGCCAACATTTTAGAGATTCAAATACAACCATCCATAGATGAGAAACAAAAAGAATGGTCACCAGCAGGTGAAAACCCACAGCAAGCAACACAAAAGAAGTCACAAACTTGCATACCAGGCGAATAGCTTTTGCTCTGACATCGTCCTGAGGGTGAATTGCACACTGCGTGAAAGAGCATGAACTCTAGTGAGAACATTATAATGTCGTTCTGCCAAAGGCAAGCATTACTTTTCTTTTCTACATCCTGAACATGTGATGTTCCACACAGAAAGATGTCACTCAATTACTAAACAAAGAAATAGACATCAAAGTAGATACTAAAAGCGAGATTAGAGTTGCGACTTTCTGATTGCAACTCCACCCTGCACCATTTAGGTAAAGCGTCAAATCTCGCAAGGGCCTTAGCTCTTTATCATCCATATTCCCCCAATACACAGGGGCGACCTCTTCCCCCAAAAAGTTAAAAGATAGATGCTAAAAACCAAATGTTACAGGGTTTATTATTTGCTCTGAAGAGGATTATCCCATGACATGAAAAATAGCCACACCATCAAACTACTTGATGCAAGAAAAAAATTGAAGAATAACTTTTAAAAGTACAAAACAGACACATTTTACAAGATGATATATGACACACGAGCACACATTACTATTAACATTAATAAAACCAAACATGATGTATCGTGTATGGCACAACATTATAACAAAATGTAATTTGCAGCTATCTCATAATCCAACTAATAAATCTTCCATTGCAACCCAACGCACTAACTAGCTATGGTATCAAAGCCACCCTTCCTCCATCTAAACTCTTTCAACTCCTAAAAAGGTTGCTCTATGATGCCCCTTATGATATTTTCTTAGGCAACTGCATAGGGAAAGTTAAAGTAGAAAATCATCAGGACAGACCATTTGATGGTCATATACCTTCAAAGCTATATCCAGGCATGCTTGACGATTAGGCGGACGCCCCAAAATTAAACTCCAAACTGCACCAAGGCCCTGAGTTACACGGTCACCATCACGGCCATATTGCCCAAGATAATTTTCAGAGCATAAATCAACTAGCAGTCTCATCAAAGATTCAGGTAAATATGGAACTTCACCAAGGAGCCTACTAAATGACTTGTCGTTTGCTGGTAAAGAATCTAACAATGATTTTGCCTACAAACAAAGAACATACATAAGGAACTTTGGGAATGATGTAGGTAAGGATAGCAAACGAATGTACTTACCACAGTGAGGAGGAACTTCTCATACAGCGCAGCAGCAGGTGAAGAGTTTTCAACTGAATCCGACAACATGAGACAGTGCAAATGATAAAGTACATGCATTGCAAGCTCATGTACCTGAGGGTCAAAATAACATATAGTTAGCTTGCAACTGCATTTTCCACCAAAAACTCATTCGCATAAAGATATACAGCAGAACAAAAGCCATAAAAGGACCTTATGGTCAATAACCCATATCAGTGTACGCCCCTTTGCTGGACATGGAGTCAAATGCAAGCACAAAACATTAAGAAGATTGCCCAAATTGAAAAACAGAACAATAACGGGGATCATGACAAGATAAGAAGAAGGGGAAGATCAGAGCTTCTGAAGAAAAATGGCCCGCAAAAGCTCATTAGAAACTGTTTATATATTTTGTACACTACACGAAAGCTGTCTGTTTTTGTGATTTGTGTCAGTGTGTAGATTCTGCAAAAATTGTGGTTGTTGGAAGTAGTTGAGGGATCAGAGGTTTTTAGCTATCACAGAGGTTATGATGACTAATTTCATCCGAACAACAAGAAAAGTGACGAGCTCTTTATCTTTGCTTAAATTCTATTGCAGAAACTACATGCCAATTTGGAGAGACTCCATTCAGGGAAGATTTTTAATGGCAGCAAAGACAAACAAGCTGTAAAAACTGGCAGATTTCACTTAACTGAAATCATATCAGTCTAAAACACTTTACACCTAATAAAACCCAAGCTAACCGACACAAAAAGAGAAAGTAATCATACTTGATTGTCCACACAACTTGAGCAATAAAGATAGGGTAAGATACTTTGAAAGTAAGCAAGAAAGTAGATACCTTCTGGTGCTGGTTGTCTGAGAAAATAAGCCTTTGCATCATCACAACTATATCAGAATCAGCGTCAGCATCAATCTGCAGGGTTTAACAATCAATTAAAGCGAATCAAGTTCACATAAATGGCACTTAAGTATTTGACCTATTCATTGTAAATCAGTTAATAGACAGAATTAAGCACATCAAAATAAAAAATTTAACAAAAGGAGCACCATTATTTACAGTTCTAGTCACACAAATATGGTTAACCAACTCTTGCTAAAAGGAAGAAAGCAAGTGGACTAGGTACGACGGCAAGCTGGCCATGATAGCACATACCACATGCTTTATCAACATGATGGGTTCACCTTAATCTTTCTGGTTTATGTCCTAGGCTAGCTCATTAGTTCATTAGTACCTCGAATAGCATTGCTATATCTTTTCGTCTTGCTGCAAACTAATACTAGCATGTTAGGCTGAGCTTTCAAAAATCAGCTTATCTTAAAAAGAATGGAATTTCAGAAAATACTTTCAGACAGTAGTTGCTTGTATTTGGTCAAATCATCTGAGAAATGCTTTTTTCTTAGTATTATGGAAGTAGTTTGCTTTTGACCAATCTTTCCAAAAGTGCTTTTGAGCATCCAATTACAAAAAAGAACCAGTAAAGATTCACTTTAAAATTAGCATTACTACAACAACCACCCAGTAAAATCCCACAAGTGGGGTAAAATTAGCATTATTTAATTTTAAAAAATGATTTGAAATATTTATCAAGAGAGGCTCTAATTGAGCTTTTTAATTTTATTAATTAAAATATATAAAGATCACAAAAATAGAGAGAGGAAGCATGTTTATGAGACCTCAGGTATAGATGTCGTGTCAACAATGCCTGAGATTAGATTTTCTTTATACTCTTGAGATAGTTTGATAAGTACACATTTCTTGGCAAGATATGTTTCTCCCCAAAAGAATAGAAACAGGCAAACAGCTTCTGCTTCTAAGAAGATGCTCTTGTTTCAGCATCTTCCGCTCAGCATAAAAGCAGCTTTCCTAACATCAAGATCGTCGAGGGCGAGCGACTTCTGCTTCTAAGAAGATGCTCTTGTTTCAGCATCTTCCGCTCAGCATAAAAGCAGCTTTTTCCTAAAATCAAAATCGTCAAGAGCGAGCGGGCACGGTTCGAACTTGATGGATAATGAGCTCACCCTCTCCCTTCTCCACTTAAATACCATGCTTGTCTGTGGCTGGGTTCAAACTCGTGACCAGCGCCTAAACCACACATCATGTGCTGCACTCATAGCTTTTACTAATACTCAAAAGACTTATTTTTTCCCATAAGCTTGGCCAAACACCTCAACTCTCCAATATAAGCATTTTTTAGTTCCCTAAAAGCTTGGCCAAGCAGGCTATGAAGCCAATACCGTGGACCCAAACCCAGGATTCATTCCCAAAAATGGACCTGACAAGCCTAGAACCACCACTGTCAAGGTGTTATTCCAGAAAATGAGTGATTACAGATTATCCCATCAGTGTAAAGTTTTAACAATTTATTCTCATAACTTCTAGTATACTCAGCATCAATCCGCCTTTCCAGCACTTCAGAAGAAACTTGTCATGACTGTAGAACCTATTAGCAGCTGTATGAATCAACCCGCGATTATTGTCGATTCAAACTTGAATTTAGGGAGATCCGCCAGAGAATTATGTAAGAGACATATTCAAGAAGCACACAAAGTATTTCTCAAAATATCTCCATTGTTCAAGATAATATTCCAACAGCACTCAAACCATGCATCAGCTTAGCCAAAGTTTTTCATTAACTTTGACTTCATAAATCCATCTAACTGAGACCTACCTAAATTACTTTTCACATGTCAGATATTTTGGGTGGGTTTAAGTCTGATCGTGTTTGTTATCTATGTCAACATAATAATCATAATTCTACAAACACAATACTCAAATAGTATATTCAAGGGTAACTTATTAATGAAGCATCAGCTTATTTACGGAAAATACAGTTATGTAGCTTTAGTTAGCACCCTGTTGAATTCAGAACAATACTGGACTACACAACAGACAAGTACACAAACTGCTCTAGAAACAAAAGGATCCTGAATTGGATACCGATTTTAACGACTTTCAATGTACTATCATACATAATCCTGACCAGCCCCTGTTCCAAAATGGATTAAGGAATTTTACAAACGCAATCATTGGCCCAGAAAATGCTCTTCCTAGATCTTATTAAGTTCCTCCTGCTAAATTAGTTTGTAATATCTAACTTAGCATGCAAGAGAAGACACTACCATATCTGAAAGATGAGTTGGTCCAACAGGTAGGAGGTCTCTTTCGCAAGTGACTTTCAACCTATGTTGCTCAGACTCTCCTAAAATGCCGCCGGGCGCGTGCCGGATCCTCCAAAGGTAGTGCATTTTTGGAGGATCCGACACAGGTGTGACAGCATTTTGGAGAGTCCGCACAACCAAGCTTTCAACACCAAACTAGAAAGGGAAGGACGAAACTACCCCGAGTTATATAGACATTTCTTAAAAACAACTCAAGTGTCTTCCAGCGCATGATTATTATATGACGCTGGTGGAACCTAATATTATTTCAAGGAGATGAAGTGGTATACCAACAGAGGTATGAAACAAATGAGTCTCAGAGAAGAAGTGTACAACAATGATTAAGTGGTAAACTGCGCTTTATTCAATTGAATAGCTTGCTTTCCCTCCAAAAAATATTATATTACAGCAGCCGAGACAGAATGGTTAAATTATCGGTCAAATCTAAATTGTTCATGAACCAGTATCTCGTAACTTAATGAAACAAAAGTAGCCCCATGATAAAACCAAAAACAAATAACTAAAATCTAAAAATCTGACCCCCACCTGGGCAACCAACCGAGAAAGTAATGCCATTCCTGTATGCTTGTTGTCTGTCTCTTTTAAATTTTTGAACGAGTCAATAATCTGTTCGACAGCCAGTTTTCCCATATTTCTTTGCTGCTCATGGGTCAGCTCAATGAAAGGCGGAAGCGCAGGCAACTCTGCACATGCATCTTCAGGGGTTGCAGCAGTTGAAATAGGGGGAGAAAATTGATCTGTTTCTAGCAATGGAGAGTAAATTTCATCTGTCACTCCAACTTCAGATGGAACTTCTGGCACTAATTCCTGTTCTACTTTGCCAGGAGATGATAGTGGAACATGTATCGCAGCATCCATCTTGTCATCAGGAATAGCTTCATTTAGGTCATCATCATGAACTTCCTCCTTGGGAGCTGACAGACTGGCTCCTGGTGTCGGTGAACTTTCAGCAGTGATAGAGTTAGTTTCCATCTTGGGATACACAGTCGGCATACATTCAGAAGTTGATACCAGGGGTACTGCAATGTCAATATTAGATGAACTGGAAGGATTCATTTCAGATTGCAGCATTGCAGATTGCATAGCACTTGTATTATCTTCTGCAACAAGAGTTGATGATACTTCAACAGCCACAGCTGCACGCCTTGGGTCAAGGCGCCGTGGATCCTGTGAAGCATCATGATGTATTACTAGACTATCCTAGTAAGAGAAATAGAGTACAAACAGCTGAGCAAATACTTTAAATAATTTAGTTTTACTCACCCTCCTAGGATCACGTTTCGAATCTGAAGGGAGACTTGTGGAAGCAGACATTTCTAATAGTGAAGTGCTCGTGGCAGTTGATAAAGAGGTGGGTGTCTGGGATCCAGGAACCCAAGCCTGTGGGGCTAATGAGGAACCTATTGGTGCCATAACCTGGGATAGATTACTAGAATCACTTGACCGAGCTAATGACAAGCTTCCAAGTCGTGCTAAAGGTGGGGGATTTTTAGGCAAGTGCTTCATATTAGTTATGACTATATCAGCCAACAGATCAGGAGGAAGCTCGGATATTAGAACTTCAAGAGACGTGGCACCCCTTTCTCCTTCTGCAAGCAAAGCACCAATCATGCCAATTATTTGTTCAACCATTGGGTTCACCCCGTTGACATATTCCTTTCCAGAATCATTTCTCTCAACTGGTGGAGCTATGTGATTGTTAGGGCCATAGTGAACCCTTTTTGAAGTTAAATCATAGTTATTAGATGGATCTTCATTATCTAATGGAGTTGACCTCTTCTTTGTTGGATCACCTAAAACGGGCAAGTGGTTTGATGACTGCTCATCCTGAAAGAGAAAGTAAAAAGTTCTGAGAACGGCTTCTGAAAAAAATATTTCACAACTTGAAGTACTGATACTGTGTTCTTCAGTAACAAATAACTGACTCCGTTACTGAGGGAATTACCTTGTTCAATCTAGAATCACGTGAGGCTCGCTCATTATTTCTCATCATTTTATCGAGTTGCCGAAGAACTTGATCAGCAGCATCACCAGCATTCATTGCTCGCAAAGATTTTAACAATCTTTCTCTCGACTAAATTCAAAAACACACTCACTTAGATAGTCGTTTCAATTAAGATTTAAAGAATATCAATATCAGTAATAACTCTCTCTAGCGCTAGAGTTAAAAGATACCGATAGCACTTTTCATGCATCTTACAGTATAGAACACAAAAATCTTTTTGAAGCTATGCAACTTTGTCTTGCATTACTCATCACAGCAAAGCAAACCGTGTTCAATGTTAGTACTCTTATTGCTTCTTTAAACTTCAAGTATGTACGGCTCTGTCCAAGTGTAAGTGAAATAACCACCCTCAGCTGAAGTTTAAGGAAAAGAAAATACCTTTTGATTTATAGTTTGCTATTACAAGAATTAAGCAAGAGTATATGTAAGAGGGCTCATCATTATCCAAAAAAAAAAAATACTACGTTAGAGTACTCAATAACATCAGTACATTATCTCACACTAGTTTCAAATTGAACATTCTGATCGAAGTTGACACATTGTTAGGATCATACATCAAATCGTACGGAGGGTAGAATCTAGAAATATGGTCACAGCTTAAAATGGATTTTCTAAACATCAGGAGTATAAAATCCAGTTTAAAGTGTAACATACTAAAAAAAATTATGTTTACACATACAGATACAATAAAGGGAGAGAGAGAGAGAGACATAGAAGTCTCGTTCAGCATACACATGCTTTGCAGCATGGAAAATAGAAATGACATTTAATCTAATCAGAGAGCAAGCGGAAACAGAAATAAAGATCATAGATAGCAGATTGTGGAACATAATGAGGTCCACAACTTAAATTGGAATATGGAACAATGTGAGGTCTATAACTTGAATTGGTTTCAGAGCACTGGTAAAATTGAGAATCATGCTGTTCAGAGGTTGAACATAAAGGAAGGTTTAGAATTTCAAACTCTTTGTGGCAAGAACCAAAAGAAAAACAGCACCCTAAAGAAGGAATTTCCTAAATTGTTTCAAACTGAAAGATCCTCATACCAAAGTCATACAATATTGAGAAGGCAACTCATGAAACATATATTTATGAGAAATTGATTTTCTTTGTTCCTTAAAAGTTTATTAGAGGTGCTAATTTCTTTTTTGCGCTTTATGCATCCTCTTGATGCCAATGAATGAAATATTTGACTTTATCCCCTAAAACCAAAAGGAGCCAGAAGAAAAAGATTCTTGTAATAGAAATGGACAACCTTGACCCTAATTCAACCCCAAGAGCTAGTTCATGTGGTAAGTATTGCACAAGAACATATTAGGAGACTACAACATATACCCTCAATCAATGTGGAATATTCTAACACTCTCCGCATGTCCAGGTTTGGGACAACTGTAGAGTGGATAACATAACATGAGGGCCAAAGTCCCAACATTGGATAACCAAAGAATAGGGACAGGTCTGGCTCCGATACCATGTTAAGAAAATGGACCTAACTCAACCACAAAATATAATGCATAAAGTGAGCATTGTTCAACAGCCTATAAATGAACTACAGCTCATTCTCCCTATCAATGTTTAATTCAGAATCACAGCATAAATAGAAACACTTCTGTATAATAACCAAAAAAACAGTTGAAATTAAGGCTGCAGCAATGGACACCCTGAAAAAAGACAGAAATTCGAAGACAGAGAGATGCATAGATAACGAACTAGGAGGCTCTGATATGACATGTCAAGTATACCTCCAAAATGGCAGGATGTGTACACCTCAGAAATCCTAGAAAGGCAGTTCTCAGAGAATACCGAATGCTAGAAACATGTCCACCCTTTGTCATCTCAAAGTTTGGATCGAAATCAAGCAATAGTGAAAAAATGCGGTTATAATGGATAGGTCGCCTCCTTGCTATAACTGCCAAACTGGAAACAATTTTCAGGTTATCAGATCAAGCATAAAGCAAGACAAATAAATTGTACAAGTTCAAGATGAAGTAAAAGAGATGATTAATTACAAACACGAATTCAAGGAGGGAGGAAATAGAAAAGGAAACAAAAAAATAAAGTGACAGCATGAAACATAAGGTAACAGCTTCACCTCAATAATCTACCACAGTTAAACTACCATTCTGACATATAGAGCTACCAAATCTATTTCACCCGTCCACCTTTTATCACAAAACTAACTAATGCAAGATAAAAATGTGTCCACCATACTCTATTACAAAAAAATCAAGACTAGGAGACATCGCATGCTTATTATACCATTACACAATAAGGAACATTAATATGCATACCTCTACAGCGAGGTTACATTATTTACTAGGAACATAAACGCCATCCTCGTTTTTACAGATCTATACTCAATGATAACCACTATATTTATCTAGCTTTTAACAAGCACGATCACTATATTTTTCTACATCACAACCTTTGGGGTGCGGCCCTTCCCCGGACCCTGCATGATGCGGGATGCCGTGTGCACCGGGCTGCCCTTTTCAATCACTATATTTATCTATGCATATTGCTCTATGGAATCACTAGACATTAAGAAGAAACCCAGCTGCTAAAAAAGATGATACTAGAACTTCCACATCTTCATACATAGCAAGTTAGCCCCTTTACATTATCTGCCACCACAATGGGTCAAGTAACATCCAATGACCACGAACAACAACAACTAAGCATCAGTCCCAAACAAATTGGGCTCGGCTATATGAATCCCAAGTAAAGCTTGGTTTCAATCAGGCATACCAAAACCAAACTTTGGCTCACTAGTCACTACTGCCAACGGCATCAGAATATACACTGACCGTTGTTTTTTTTTATAAGATAATGGATTTCATATAAGGCATCAAGAAGATGCAAAGATGTACACAATGCGGTAAAAACATTGTTAGCTCTATTACAAAAGGTCTAGTCTAAAGTTAAGGAGCTAACAAAGTCCGAAAAGGAATCTAGGGAATTTACAGGTGAAAGGTTACTCCAGCTACATAAACTTGCTAAACATCTAGCCTTAAGAATGTAATTTGGAGGAAATGCCCTCAAAACATCTTTTGTTTCTCTCAGTCCAAATACACCAGAAGATACAAGCTGGGATCATCTTCCAAATCATGTTCCAATATACACTGACCGTCGTTGGCAACTAGACTAAATCATGTCACTATTTTCACTTAAACCAGGCATACCAAAACCAAAATTTGGCTCACTAGTCACTACTGCCAACGGCATCAGAATATACACTGACCATTGTTGACAACTTGACTAAATCATGTCACTATTTTCACTACCCTAATTGCAGGTGGGAATCATTCAGTTATAACATTGCTACGCAAGATCCATACACTACAATCAGGTGTAAGGAAACCAAACTACTATTGCAATAAAAACTAAAGTGTCCAACGATACTTGAACATGGAGAAACATGAAGCTAAACTCTATAAGAATTTCATCTAACTCTTCTGTTAACAATTAGGAGCTAATGGCACGATCAATATTTTACTCACCGAGGCACATCGTACTGAGAATGTTCATCAATCTTTAGCTCAAAGAAATTTTGCATGCTTTTGCGTTTACAAGCATTGTTTCTTGATGCAAGATATTTTCACAAGATTAGCACTTATTGCCCTCTCTTAAAAAGATATAAAGCACGCAATTAACAAACTCATATCCCCACCCAAGACAATCTTATGCAATAATGAAAGCAGTCCATGAAGTGAAAGTTGTTGGAATTCTAGGTTGATACTTGACAATGTTATTTATTCAATTTTCTTCCAACATTAATTTCATAGTAAATTAGCTCAAAAGGTAAAACAGGGAACTGGAGGTCCAACATTATTTTCACAAGATTAGCACTTATTGCCCTCTCTTAAAAAGATATAAAGCACGCAATTAACAAACTCATATCCCCACCCAAGACAATCTTATGCAATAATGAAAGCAGTCCATGAAGTGAAAGTTGTTGGAATTCTAGGTTGATACTTGACAATGTTATTTATTCAATTTTCTTCCAACATTAATTTCATAGTAAATTAGCTCAAAAGGTAAAACAGGGAACTGGAGGTCCAACGTACATATACATACATATATCATATAAACATACCACATACAAACACACACACACACACACAATACATATATGTTTATGTGTGCGCACACACACACACACATATACCTAATCAGTTGTTACGACCCATGGTAATACAATGTCCTCAGCAAAATAAGATTATCAGGTCCTAACCCAACTACAACACTCAGTGTAAGACCATCTGCTCCAATCTAGGCGGGCAGGATTATGTAGCATCTAAACTTGCGAGCTGTAGCAAACAGCTCGAAGGATCTATTTCAACCCCACTAGAACCAGATCCGGCTGACCCTACCTTATCCTATCTTGATTACCACAAGTGGGCTCAAGTTGGTTTAGACACCACCATCATAATTAAGAATATATGTATTCAAGTAAACACAGTAGTCAAGTGTTAAAACAATGTTTATGCAACTTCTACAATACATGACACTTCCAAACGGCAAGTAGCCAGCAAACCATAATAAAAGATGAAAAATACAGAAATTAATCCATGTACAACCATGCAACATTTTTGAAATGTTTTCCACACAATGCTAAGCTTCTAGAAGCACAATTATCTGGAACATTTTCCTGGAACAACTTAACAAGATCTTGTTCCATATTTCAGACATCAAGTTTCATATGCTCGGTCAACTAGCTCAAACTTCAATATATTAAGGGCATGATTCTGAGTATCTCTTTTCATTTGAAAGTATAATGAGGACAACTTCTTAGAATTAGTAAACTGTTGCCTTATCAAATAACCACAATAAGCTCGAGTTAATCATCCTCAATTACATCATGTATACGGGCACGTTTTTTTGCCCTGTTTTAATGAAATTTATTACTTTATCAAAAGAAAATGCCATCCTCAATTTCTTTTCTAATCTAATGTTTTGCCACAATGAGGGCCATTAATTTCATCATTTAAATATGTTACATGAAGCTACTCGTTACTTAGTGTCAAGGAGATGCAAGGCAATACTGTGCTGCCCTGTTATCCAACTAAAATGGAAGTCCAGTGATTTCATCTTCTAAAGCAGCTAAAACATTCTGCTTGGTAAGAGAGAGCTTTAAACTTGTTTAACATCACAGTATGTCAGAATTTGTCATTCCCGGAAAAAAGGAAAACAGAACATAATATCCTGCAGTTGACAACATATGTGTTCCTCCTAAAGGAAAGACATGCCCTGCAAAACTTGGATCACATTCCTTTTCAGTCATATCAACCAAGACACTCTAAACAAGATAAAGAAGTGTTCATAAAAGCAGGGAAATTTCCAACACAACATAACAATCTACATGCAGTCTTTCCCAGAGTCTATAGATTTGCCATTCAAAAAACGGTTTAGCATTTTATTTCTGCTTTCAAAATGCCATAAAGTAACAAATTTTTAATGTATTCTTTGCTTATTACAATTGATAACGATGCATTATTGCTTGAAATAATGCAAAGAGTCAATTCACATTTATAGCATTCGCTCATGCTACAGCAGCTCTGCTATATACATACCAATTGGTATGACACTGTCCACACTTGGGAGGAATTTAAAATTTTGACAAGATGAAGAAGAAAGTGTTCATACCACAGAAATTTTAGTGGCACCATACAGGAATGAGAAGCTATTCCTCTAGGGATTTTTTATTTAGGAAAACTTTACAGATTCACAATTACCTATAGAAAAGGTCTAAGTACAGTATCGCCAATTTATAAGTTCAAAAGTAATGTGAAATACGGCATGTCATACAGTAAACTTGACAATGTAACAGCAGCAAAAAAGAAAAAAACAGAAGTGACAACAGAAGGTTTATCCAGGGAGAAAACCCTGTTGAAAAAATTGATTATCTAGGTAATAAGAAGTGTGTCAATGTTACAAAATATAGCGATACATTATCAAACAATACTTGTCTCAGACACTACAAGGTAACGATGTAGTATGTACATTTAAAGAGATCAAAATTTGCCAAACTTTAAGGTTGTTCTCCGGAAATGTACAATGCTTGGTTTGGTTAATAGCTTGTCCAAAGAGTTCTTATTGCAAATGATGTGACCAATTTATCCACCGCTTAATCTGCCCTACCATCTGTCAATCTTGTGGAAATCAGCTAACTTTTAGATCAGTTATCTGAACCATCAGTTCAGCATTCCAAGCAAAATGCCATTTTAACTCCACGTTAAAAAGCTGGCTCATGCTGCAATAACAGCAAAAATAAGCAGTTGAACCTGAACTACAGCCATTACCAAGCATCTGTCATCTCTCCATAAATTTAAAATAATAAATAAAACAGAAATCACCACAAAATTTTGGAGTTCAGATTTCAGAAGCAAAGGAAGCACGTAGTTTTATCTAGCTGGGGCAACATGGAATCTACTGAGAGGTACGACAAGGGATCTTCAGATAAGATTTTTCTGGCAAATGTAACAAAAACCTTTGGCAAAGATCAGTGGCATGTTTCCATTTACGCCGGGAAAAGAAACAAAACTTTATCAACTACCATAATAATACCAAAAACAAGTATAAACTAATTGTCACATTATAGTTGCTTCCATACATAAGTAAATGTCATCTCAAGTCATTTTAAAATACACATAAGAAACAACTTGTCTTGTTGATGAAAGCAGCCACTAACCCCAGAACATGCTCCCGCTTTACCAAACTTAGTCTTAGTTTGACTTGACACGGGTAATAAGAGTAGAGTTGAAATTAATTAATACGTTAAGAAAAAGGTGACCTTAAAATAGAGCTAAAACTTAGCCTCGTGAAGGTTATTGAGATCTTTAGAGAAGACATGTGACATTTATACTGATATACTATAATAAAGAAACAGAAACATAAAGTGAATAGTGAGGAACAAGATTCCTAGGGAAGACTGAAGTGACAATTTTAAGACGGACAAAACGGGAAGTCGTATGATTTCTTTAAGAGAGAGGGAGCAACATGGTATTTAATGTACATTTTACGTAGGTTCCTATCTGTCAAAGCCTTGGTGAACAGAAATACCATGTACTTGTACTGGTGGGAGGTAATAGGTACCTGTATAGTGAAGGTGTGCTAGCTGACACAGACACCACGTTATCGGAAATTTGTACATTTTGGAATCACAAAATCAGAAAAACAAATAAATTTCTTGTTTATTGGAAAATTGTACACTTTAGTATCACAAAATCAGAAAAACAAACAAATTTTAGTATCACAAAATCAGAAAAACAAACAAATTTCTTGTTTATTTCCACTCCTGTAGTTTAGATTTGTCATGTATCCTTCTATCTTTACTCGAAAAGGATTTTTACATTAAAATGACACTTCTTGTCTAGAAAGAAATCAAGAAAGGCAGAGACAAAAGTACAGGAACCAGAGTAAGTTCGTAGCCCCATCACATAGAGATAAATAAGAATCCTGATGTCTTAAACCAATGTGAAACCATCCGTCAAAACACACCTGTTGCCAAATGTATTTGACTTGAAAAGATACTCTAACTTAACATACACAATATAAAAGAACAAAAAAAAAAATCATTTGAATGGTTTTACCATCTCATCTGAAACCCCAAAAAGAAACATGTTCAGTACGGGGGCACACGTACCTTTAGGATTAAAAAAAAATCAAAAGGGAAAAATAACAGCCCATATGTTGCTCCCTCAGCTCATTTCTTTCAGAATACAACAGCATTATATTTACAGAGGTGGGTTAAGACGTATTATCTGATTTGAATGTTAAATCTGCCTCCTCATGATAATAAGCACTTGCGTCCATAAAAGTTTGTTCTCTTTTGATTTGGTTCCATACTTGAAGTTTTTTTACCGTAACAATTTTACAGTTGCAGAATCACAAATAGAGCACTTTAGTGTTAGTACCTAGCTCGAAACATGACTTTTGCATATCACCTTTAAGTACAATATATTTCACACATTTCAACACCAAAAAATAAAGAGGATAGAGAAGCTGAGCAAAGGTACTCCTTTGCTAATAATGATTTAACAAATACCAGAAAGATTGCCTTTCCCTAAGCAGAAAGATAATAACTCAATTATCTTCATTACATAATGCATACCTTGCTCTTAAGCAGTTTATTCTTTCAAAGCATGTTTTTTCATGATAACTCAAATATCATTTCATTTATGTCACACCAATTTGTTGTCAAAAACTATCTACTCCATTTCTGAAAAACATAGAAAAATTTCATTCCAAAAAGAAAAAGAAACAGACAGGGAGAGATCTTCCTAGCAGTTAATAGTAGCGGGATTGTAATCTGCAAAAACAATTTATTAATATATCCTAGAAGAGCATATAACATTGCAGAAAAATCACAACTTAGCAGAATGTAGTATTCTAAGTAGCTGTGGCCCTAAGTCCTTGTTTTTTATAAGGTAAGAATTTATTAAAAAGGTACCAAGATGGTACAAGTTACATCAGTCCAACATCTGCCGGAGCCACTTACATGGCAACTACAAATCTCCTATCTCTTCTAAAAAGTCCAAGTATTGCTCCATAGTTTCAATAGTACTTCTATTACACCAAAATACAAGTTCAAAAGACAGCTATTTTTAATTCTGAAAACATGTTGTCTTCTCCCTTCAAAACAAACACTATTCTTTCCAGCCATACAAAAGAATTGTCCACTTTCCTTTTGTTCCTTTTTGCCATTGTTCCAACAAGCTCTTAACACTGTTAGGCATTACCCACTTAACACTGTGGCCCTAAGTCCTTACAGGCATTGAAGCAGAAAATCCACATAGAGTCTACATGACCTCCACACATAGAACTTCAACATGAGAAGCACACTCACAACACAGTTCTTGTTCATATGTGCTCCTTATAAGTCTAAGAAGACAAATGTGGCTTATGTATGACGTAAAGGAATTCAAAGCTCCTAGTGAATGTACCCTAGGTGATCAGCATCACCAATAAGGGCACCAACAAACCCACCCTAACTAGAAACTTATCAGCCGATCTCTGTATTGACAGCCCTCAATCTGAAACTGCAACTAATGCAATTTCCTAACCTTGTACTAACACTAACTTCTTCAAGTCTATTTTCTCAACCTCTATCCATTCACAAATAGGACTCCTCTCATACAGGAAAGAATGAACAACGCACAGAAATCTTTCAACTAGAATAGATGAATTTCGAATCTTTCCCGGAGATCAAGCATAGCACTTACAGAAGAAATAATACAAGTTTTTGATTAAAACAGATAAAAGCTCACCTATTAATTACAGAAATGGTTAGTAAACCAGGGAGAGAACTAGCTGAGCGCAATAAATCCAATAGAGTGCCAACAGTATTTTTGGCATCTAATGTAAGTGCAGCCGGATCAAGAACAGGGTGATGACCAACTACCCATGAAATATTAAAACTCCGTCCATGTTTAGCTGCAGGCATAAATAAATGACGCATTAAAAGCACAAACAAATATCAGAATCAGCAAACAGAAAACATGGAAAAGGGATAAAGAAAAAAATTATCCTAGTGATTCTTTTCTGACAAGCTACATTATATAATAGTGAATCGTGATAAAACGCCTATACTCAGAATCTTCCCATCCTTGATGTTCTGTAAAAGTTTACCTTGTGCTACATATTTTTCAGAATCATTTGTATCCGGTGTGAAAAGTAAAATATACGTTTCGAGAAACTTCAATGCCAGCAGTTTTGTACCAATTGGGCCTGCCTGTAAAACATATCCAAAAAGCATGTCATTTGTATGTGCCAGACAATTAGCGGAAGGACATCCCTAAAGCAAATCAGGGAGACCCGAAAATGGATTTATTTTTTCTTCTACTTCCCCTTTGCTACGCCCTCCTGCACCCCAGAGATTAACAGAGCAAAAGACAAGGAGTAGTAAGTCTAAATTAGTCATTTGGTAGCAGATCTCACAAAGACATCATCATGAAACACTACACTTCAAGGTTCGAGACTGCACAATATATATAAAAGTAAACCTCATGCTCACGGATATCCATTCATCTCCTTATTTCCAAAATGCAGTAACTTCCGAAACTGGCTACTAAAATGAGGCTAAAATAGGTACACAAATACAAAGAGTAAATCATCATTTGATATCTTGGCACAAAGTGAAACTTAGATTCCCTTTTTTGCAGAACTTGATAGAAGCCTGTTTTAAATCTTACATCTACTTCATCCTCTTCACGTTAGATAACCACACTCTCCCTCACAACTTAAACATTCTCTGATCATTTCCTTCTCTCCTATCCTGCACAGTAGGGCAGGCAGGACATATACTAACAGACACACAGTCCCAAGGAGGGAGAAAGTGACTAGTCATTTCATACAGACTAACTTGATCTAAGCCAAAAGGTCGAGAATATGTATTTTTCATACTCTCATTTGAGGCGCACTTTAAGCTCTGAAGCTCAGAAAAGATCAGGGTATGCGCTTCGCCTCACTTAGGCTGTGCTTCAATGTAGGCAAGACACTAAGGCGTGCGCCTCATTACCTATAAGTTCTATCTTGAATAAAGCGGTACAAAACAATAAACATAATTGGCAAAAAGATATATTAATTGTTGAGGAAATCAATATGAATGAATTTGTCACTTTTCTTTGCATTACATATACATTTTTATTTTTTTCTTCGTTGCACCTTTTTTTAACTAAAAGCCCACAATTAAATTGCGCTTTGCGCTTAAAGCCCAATAGACTTGGACTGCTTTTTAGATAGACCCTGAGCTTCATAACGATGAAGGAAACGAGATAGTTAATCTAAGGAATTAAAAGGGCATTCTCTTGCTTACACTTCCTTCTTTGAATAATTTGCTCCTCCTGTAGTAACCTAGTAGCTAGTCACAAATGGTAAAGAGATAATTTTACCTCCCACCCCACCCCAAACCACAAGTCCAGAATGAATGAATAAATAAACAAATAAATAAGTATCTATGGAAGGATGAATCCTCTCACCAGATTAGAGATATCCAACAGCCAAAAAGTTCTAGTTTATTATTTGTAAAACATTCACAAAATATTATGATCCTTTTTTATTAGTTCACCAAAATATTATAATTGTCTTCAAAGTTCATAAAATATCATGATCCTGATAATGTCCAATATGAAGTTTGTTGGAACCTCTACAAGGTAAAACTGAAAACCGTTTCTCAATGGAGTTGCTGTGAGGACGAATTCAAAAAGGTGCTGCGGTTCCTAGATCCAAGTGACAAGAAAATTGATAATTAAGTCCACTAGAGCACCCATTACACGAGCAAAACAAGCTACCTCAAAAAGAAAGCCAAAGACAGCATCCTTGAACTTGACCATCCATGTCCAGAGCTCATCAAGCCACCTCTCCACTATGCCATGCCGGTGAAACTATAATTTATAAAAGAAGGATTTAGAACCTCAAATGTATTATAGAAGAAGATAAGCTTTGTGAACAGAATGACAAATTAAACATGTACTCCCTCTGTCCCAATTTATGTGGCACTCTTTCCTTTTTCGTCTTGTCCCAAACGAATGTCGCCTTTCTTTATTTAGAAACAATTTAACTTCAATGTTTCCATTTTACCCTTTAGAGAAATGATTTATGGCCACAAATGTCTAAGGCTAATTTTAGACCACAAATTTTAAAAAGTCCTTCTTTCTTAATTTAGGGGCAAAGTCAAACGATGCCGCATAAATTGGGACGGAAGGAGTAACAGAAAGTGCACAAGGACAGGGACGATAAACTTAAAGATAATATATATATACACAACCACACACCCAACCAAAGCTAGTGACTCCAATGCATATCAGACACAAAAAGATAAGTTCTGTTAATACAAAATCTATAGAACCTGACAAGATAGGCATGAAGCATTAAGGTATTAAAAGCACATCTTATAGCATCAACCTCCTGCCAACACGTTCTTTATACCATACAACCCTCTATATTACAGCAATCACTAATGGCACTAGTCAGGCACAACAATCCTTCATCAGCAGTCAACCGACCAAACTTCACTTTCCTTTCTAGAGTGAATGAATAATTACTATATGAACAAAGGGGATACCACTGTACGATTACATAGAAATGTCAAGCTATGTTAACTAGCATCTGCTTACTACATTTTTGGTTTTAAAATCTTTCAGAAAGAACTAGCACGAAAAGAAGATTTCAGAACCAAACATTGTGTCTCCGAACTTGAAAGAGAGCCGACAAGATTAGCCTTCGGCCTCCTTTAAATCTTATCATCCCTAACCAACACATTATCATCCAAGCTTCTGATTGAGCACAGATGCAATTTATGCAGTTATGGTCTTAAAATACTAGTAACAAGTATAAAACATCGGAAAACAAATGAGGTGGCCCAAGGCACTAGACTCGCACTGCAAAGACCAAGCCATTGGGGGGGGGGGGGGGGGGGGGGGGGGGGGATAAGGGACGAAGAGACCAACGATCTCCTCAGAAGATCTACAGCCATGATTAAAGATCAGAGTGGAACAAGCCTATGCTGTATGAAGGCTCAGTCAACAAGATAGAGCAAAAGAAGCAAATGCAGAACTATGAACAAGCATGTGACCTGATATGATAATTCCTCCAACATGCCACAGTAGAATTTCATGCCAGATATAATTGATTGCTTTGTCACCATAGAACTCGTATCTTTTAAACATGCGAATAACACGGGCATTAACACCAATGAATGTTCTTTTGCTTTCATCCCAACCGCCTCAATTACCCTGAAATAGATGTACAATAAGGTTAGAATGACGAAAACAATATCGAGAAAAAACCAATATCCATAAAATCAGAATACCAATCGCATGCACGCACATTTGTTACAACCCTATTCTAGCATCAGCGGATAGCAACTAACAACTACCAATTGCAACAGCAAGTAATCAATTTTATTAGGTTATTCATTTGGTACCCCACCCCCAAATAAATACCCCTACTCAGGGACAAAGAGTGGAATTCCCTGTTCCACCCCCACCCCCTTGCTGACTCGATCGCCCAACCTCTTGGTTAGAAGCAGATGGCTCTGACCGCTAGAGCAACCTCTCCTGTCCAGGAGTAACTAAATTTTAGCAAGACCTACCTTTTATATGTGGAAAGGAAGGTGTCAAGCTGTAATTATCAATCCGTGTCAATCAAAAAAAGGGAAATAATAAATGCAACACCCTCCACCACCTTGAAACATATATTTGTACCTAATACACCAATAAGCTTCTAATACGAATCTAAAGAACCAACTCAATCACACAAAAAGGTGCAATTATTTATTTCCTTAGCAGAAACTAACCCAATTTTGATTCAAGCACCCACTATTTACCACTCCCTATCACCAAAAGAGACACTACCGTACTCCCAAAAGTTCAATTTTTTATCTCAATTTTGATACTTCTAAATTTAAAATAAAATTTATACATATTTACGAACTATATAAAAAATGGTTGAGTTCCTACTTCCTACTTGTAATAGTACCATATAAAATGGAAAAGGGTTAGAAAAAGGTTCAATTGAACTTACTCAATGAGGCATTTGCGAACGAGACTTTGGGGAGATGACATAAGGTCTATTAAATAAGGGAAAAGCTCAGCAACCTGTAATGGCTCAGCTGATAACAGTATATCTTTCAGTTGCTTCAACGAAGATAGCTTTACTGTCAAATCACCGTGGTTATTAGCGGCTGCGAGTAGCGGTAAAGCTTGCTCCCGAATTGGTCCCCCCGCCATTTTAACAATGAGAGTAGCTAGGGTTTTATTTATACTTAGGGTTTTGAATGAGGCCGGAGAAATTGCCTTGCCGTCCGCCTCCACCTGTGTAGGATACCACCGAGCGGGATAGAAGATACGGATGAAATAGTGCGTTGGCCTGAAGGAGAGATATCATAAATGGAGATTTGAAAAGGATATTTTGGATTTAACCATTTTGTGCTGTGCAGAGAGAGGGATATCAGTTGGGGATTTTGAATTTGTTGAGGGAAATTTGGGGCTTGGAGTTGGAGCGGCTATTGGGCCGAGTTCATATAACTGGCCACGCGACAAAACATGTAAAATGGGGGAAGTGCACGGTTAGCCACAAATAATGTATTTATTTTAAGTCACTGTTTAAAATGTCTTTAGTCTTTAGCCACTTCTTTAATAAACTTTAAATGTCCGGATGAAAATACCCTTCTGCTCATGTCCTTAATTTTTGAACTTTACTTCAGGACTTCAGGACTATATGTCCTTAACTTTTGAACTTGTAACTTAGTTCAGGACCAAAACTTCGAACTCAAACTTCAGGACCAAGTGTCCTTAACTTTTGTACTTGTAAGTCAAAGTTGAGGAATAAGTGTAAGGAACTTAACTTTTGAACTTGTAACTATAAGTTAAGGATTGTCTGTCCTTAACTTTTGTACTTGTTAGTCTAAGTTCAGGACAAAGTGTCCTTAACTTTTGAACTTGTAAGTCTAAGTTCAAGACCGATTGTCCTTAACTTTTGCTTGTAACTCAAACTTCAGGACCAAGTGTCCTTAACTTTTGAACTTGTAACTGTAAGTTAAGGACTGCATGTCCTTAACTTTTGAACTTATAAGTCTAAGTTAAGGATTTATTGTCCTTAACTTTTGAACTTGTAACTGTAAGTTAAGGACTGTCTGTCCTTAACTTTTGAACTTGTAACTGTAAGTTAAGGACTGCATGTCCTTAACTTTTGAACTTATAAGTCTAAGTTAAGGATTTATTGTCCTTAACTTTTGAACTTGTAACTGTAAGTTAAGGACTGCATGTCCTTAACTTTTGAACTTAACTTCAGGACTTCATGAGTACATGTCCTTAACTTTTGAACTTCTAACTCTAAGTTCAGGACTACATGTCCTTAACTTTTGAACATAATACATATTACAAGAAACACTTTCTCCCCACCAATTTCCCCAACGTCAAGAGAATCAAATACTAAAAACATACTAAAAGTTGTCGACCAAGCTCCTTCTTTGGTCAATGTTATCAGATCAAGCATCACCATTAATTTCTAGTTTTCAAGATACTCATAAAAGCAAAGTAAAAAATAAGAATTTTTATATGATCCTTCCATTATAAGAGGATGAAAAATGCATGCTTTCTTTACCACCAGAGTATCTTATTGTCTGGCATATGAGAAGTGAATAAATAATCTCGTATTATTTTACTGGTTGTCGATACGCCATATCTGCCCTGTGTCATAAGTTCCTACAGATTTTGGATCACTCTTCCATAGTTAATCTTGTAATTTTCAACCATACTTAATGTGATGGTTTTGAAATGGAGCTAAATCGGGTCTATGTATACACTTGGCACTCTGCTACTCTCAGCAACGAGAAGAAAAGAAGAAAAGCGTATTTTTGTTTGGGAAGGAATGGATAACACTTTTTTTCATATTAATTTTAATAGTGTCACGACCCAATTCTCCCTCCAACTGGGGCTCGTGACTGCGCCTAGTCTAGACGACTAGGTAAGCCTATTACTTAAGCAAAATTTAGATAAAACAGGTAAATTAGTCGTAAGTGAAATAAATCATACTAGAGTCGACGCCGCTCGGCGTTTAACAATTTCTTTACCCAGAACCCGGAATATCACAATACATCACAAGCTACTTTACTGCTCAATAGGTACAACTGGATAGAAAAGACCGTATAGTTTCATCTAAAAGTACTACAACTGCAAGATAGGAAAGGGGATTCGGAGATCTGCGGACGCTGCAGATTATACCTCGAGTCTCCTGGTACCGCTGCTGCTGGCTAGCTGAGATACCGCGTGCTAGGACCTGGATCTGCACATGGGAAAAACATGCGCAGAAGGGCGTGAGTACTCCACATTCGGTACCCAGTAAGTGCCAAACCTAACCCCAGTCAAGTAGTGACGAGGTCAGGTAGAGGCCCTACTGAGGTTTGCAAAATAACATATATAGAGAACAAGTAATTAAAACAGGTGATAATCAACAGGAATTATAAGTAAAAGCTGGCAAGAAACGGTATAATCAAATGCTCAGATCAACGCAATATATATATATATATATATAAAGCTCTGTAAGAAAATAAGGGTGCAATGTAATGCAAAATGAGGGAATGGCTCAGGTCTATGCCCGCAATCCCTATGTATGCAATGCAGTATGAGGAAAAGGCTCAGGTCTATGCCCGCAATCCCTGTGTATGCAAATGCAAAATGAGGGAAAGGCTCAGGTCTATGCCCGCAATCCCTGTGTATGCAATGCAAAATGAGGGAAAGGTTCAGGTCTATGCCCGCAATCCCTGTGTATGCAATGCAAAATGAGGGAAAGGCTCATGTCTATGCCCGCAATCCCTGTATGCATACATAATATAAGTAAATCTCCAAAATAACGTAGTTTAAGGGTTTGAGGAAAAACCAGTTGGAAATCTCGAAGAAAAATCATTAACTCTGTTTCAAATAATAGTAATGATTGGAAAAATCAGTCAGAAATCAATTTACCATGATAAATCTTAAGTTATTATGCAATTTAAATGATAGCAGTAATAATAGAGTTGAAAAGGAAGTATTATGTAGAAAGAAATAAGGAACTTCAGTGAAAATATCCCGTACACGCGCTCGTCACCTCACGTACTTGAGGTTTTTATAGGAAAAACCAGTAAAAATGCCTAAGGGAGATTTCCCCAACACAGAGTTAGGCAAGCCACTTACCTCGACTATGCAAATCAACCGCTAATCACTCTCTTGCCACGAGTATCCAACTCCGGGTGGCCCAAATCTATTCAATTCGATGGGATAACGTAAATATAAATTCAAGAAATCGAAATAACTAATTAATTCAGAACTAATACGCGAAATTAGAAAATTTGACCAAAACGCCCCTCGGGCCCACGTCCTGGATTCGGGAAAAATTTATATTTTCTGAACCCTTGTTCGCTCACGAGTTTAGACATATGAAAATCTCTCAAATCGGAGGTTAATTAGCCGATCAAAACCCCAAAATTAGGTCTAAGAAGTTTCTTCCATTTTTCCCAAACTTTAACTCAAAATCATGAATTTAAGGGTGGAATTTAAGACTAGAATTATGGAAATTAACCTATGATGGTAGAAAATCACTTACCTCGATCACCCACGTGAAAATCCTCTCAAAGATCGCCCCTCCCGAGCTCCCACAACTCAAAAATGGTGAAATAACATAACCCTCGGATTTTTAGAATATGAACAGGGATTTCCGCACCTGTGGTCCCTTTAACCGCACCTGCGGTACCGCACCTGCGGAAATATCATCGCAGGTGCGGGATTTCATTTAAAGCTCTGGGAGCGCTCCTGCGATACAGAGGTCGCGCCTGCGGTTCCGCGCCTGCGGAGCCCAGGTCGCGCCTCCGATCCCTGACCAGGCCACTGGGACCTCGCACCTGCGGCATAAGTTCCGCGCCTGCGTGTTCGCACCTGCGGAAATTCCATCGCAGGTGCGGAACACCTGATACATGTCTGGTTCAGCACTTACAAAGTCCCAAAACTCCCCGTTAAACATCTGAATCGACTCCGAGGCCCCTGGGACCTCAACCAAAACCACCATCTGACCCCAATACCTCATTCCAACTTAGTCGAGCCTTAAAACACGCCCCCTAACCTCAAAATATCCAAAAATGTAGAGATTCAAGCCTAGGAACTTAGGAATTTTCAAGAATTCACTTCCGACGCGGAACCACGTCTAAACTCGTCCGAATGGCCTCAAATTTTGCACACAGGTCATAAATGACATTCCGGACCTGCTGTCGCTTTCGGAATTCCATTCCGAGTCCGATATCAAAATCTCACCTATCGGCCGAAATCGCCGAAATTCTAACTTTCGCCAATTCAAGCCTAAATCTACGTCTGGCCTCAAAAACACATTCCGGACACGCTCCCAACCCTGAAATCACTCAACGGAGCTGACGGAGTTGACGGATTTCCATTCCGGATCCGTCTTCACACAGCCCGCTCCGGCCCAATTTCTAAGGTCAAAGCTCACCTTAAAGGACTATATGTCCAAAAACACTCCAATTTTCATCACTCAACGCTCCAACTCGTTCCATTAACCTAATAAGACAAGGGAGGAACAATTATCAGGGGATAGGGGCGCTAACTCTCCAAAACGATCGGCCAGGTCATTACATTCTCCCCCTCTTAAGAAAATCGTTCGTCCTCGAACGAGTATAGAAATATACCTGAAGCTGTGAATAGGTGAGGGTACTGACTCCGTATATCCTGCTCGGTCTCCCAAGTCGCCTCCTCGACCGGATGACCTCTCCACTGCACCTTGACTGAAGCAATATCCTTCGATCTGAGCTTTCTAACATGTCTGTCCAAAATGGCCACAGGCTCCTCAACATATGATAGATCCTTGTCCAACTGGACTGAGCTGAAATCCAACACATGAGTCGGGTCACCATGATATTTCCGGAGCATGGACACGTGGAATACCGGATGAACACCTGCTAGGTTGGGAGGCAAGGCCAACTCATAAGCAACCTCCCCAACCCGCTGCAATATCTCAAAAGGTTCGATGAACCTCGGACTCAGCTTACCCTTCTTCCCGAATCTCATAACGCCCTTCATTGGCGATACCCAAAGCAAAACCCGATCACCAGCCATGAATGATAAATCACGAACTCTCCGGTCCGCGTAACTCTTCTGTCTGGATTGGGCTGTGCGAAGTCTATCCTGAATCACCTTAACCTTGTCCAAGGCATCCTGAACCAAATCTGTACCCAACAATCGGGCCTCGCCCGGCTCGAACCATCCAACTGGAGACCTGNGGCATCCTGAACCAATTCTGTACCCAGCAATCGGGCCTCGCCCGGCTCGAACCATCCAACTAGAGACCTGCACCGCCTACCATATAAAGCCTCAAATGGCACCATCTGAATGCTGGACTGATAGCTGGTATTGTAAGCAAACTCTGGAAGAGGTAAGTACTGATCCCATGACCCTCCAAAATCAATCACACAAGCACGGAGCATATCCTCCAAAATCTGAATGGTGCGCTCGGACTGTCCGTCCGTCTGAGGGTGGAATGCTGTACTGAGATCAATCTGGGTACCCAACTCACTATGCAAGGCTCTCCAGAAGTGCGAGGTGAACTGAGGACCTCGGTCTGAAATAATAGATACCGGCACACCATGCAACCGGACTATCTCCCTCATGTAGATCTGAGCCAATCTCTCCGAAGAATATGTAGTCAATACCGGAATGAAATGAGCTGACTTGGTCAGCCGATCCACAATCACCCAAATAGCATCATACTTCCTCAGAGTCCGAGGAAGTCCGACCACAAAATCCATGGTAATCCGCTCCCACTTCCACTCTGGAAGCCTCATCTGCTGAAGTAATCCTCCCGGTCTCTGATGCTCACACTTGACCTGCTGACAATTGAGGCATCTGGCTACGAACTCCACTATATCCTTTTTCATCCTCCGCCACCAGTAGTGCTGTCTCAGATCCTGGTACATCTTCGCGGTGCCGGGATGAATGGAGTACCGCGAGCTATGGGCCTCCTCAAGGATCAACCTCCGCAGTCCATCTACGTCAGGCACACAAATACGGCCCTGCAGTCTCAACACACCATCGACATATATGGTCATATCTCTAACACTATCCCTCTGAACTCTATCCCGAAGAGCTCGAAGGTCGGGATCATCATACTGGCACTCTCGAATGCGGTCATAAAGAGAAGATCGAGAAACAACACAAGTGAAAACCCGGTGAGAATCAGAAAGGTCCAACCTCATGAATTGGTAGGCTAAGGACTGAACATCCAAAGCTAAGGGCCTCTCAGTTGTATGAAGCCAAACTACCCAAACTCTCCGCCCGACGACTCAGGGCATCGGCCACCACATTGGCATTCCCCGGATGGTATAGTATGGTGATGCCATAATCCTTGAGTAGTTCCAACCACCTGCGCTAACGCAAATTGAGATCCTTCTGCCTGAATATGTGCTGCAAACTCCGGTGATCCGTATATATCTCACAGGGAACACCGTATATATAATGACGCCATATCTTCAGGGCGTGAACAATCGCTGCCAACTCAAGATCATGAACCGGGTAATTTTTCTCATGTACCTTCAACTGCCTGGACGCGTAGGCAATCACCCTACCGTCCTGCATCAACACCGCTCCCAAACCAATCCTCGAAGCATCACAATAGACTGTATAGGACCCCGAACCGGTAGGTAGGACTAACACTGGAGCTGTAGTCAGGGCTGTCTTGAGCTTCTGAAAGCTCTCCTCACACTCCTCAGTCCATATAAAAGGTGCACCCTTCTGGGTCAATCTAGTCATGGGTGCTGAAATGGATGAAAATCCCTCCACGAAACGGCGATAATAACCAGCCAAACCGAGGAAACTGCGGATCTCGGTAGCTGAAGACGGCCTGGGCCAGCTCTGCACTACCTCCACTTTCTTCGGATCTACCTTGATCCCGTCCGAAGATACTATATGGCCTAAGAATGCCACAGAATCAAGCCAAAATTCACACTTAGAGAATTTGGCATATAACTTCCTATCTCTCAAGTTCTGAAGCACGGTCCTCAAGTGCTGCTCATGGTTCTCCTGGGAACGAGAATATACCAGAATGTCGTCAATGAACACAATGACGAAAGTATCAAGATGAGGCCGAAATACGCTGTGCATCAGGTGCATGAAGGCTGCTGGGGCATTGGTCAGCCCGAATGACATAACAAGGAACTCGTAGTGACCATATCTAGTCCTGAAAGCAGTCTTCGGGATATCCGACTCCCGAATCTTTAGCTGATGATAGCCCGAACGAAGGTCAATCTTGGAGAATACCTTGGCACCCTGTAGCTGGTCAAACAAATCATCAATGCGAGGTAGCGGGTACCTATTCTTCACTGTAACCTTATTCAACTGCCTGTAGTCAATGCACATACGCATCGATCCATCCTTCTTTTTCACAAACAACACCGGAGCACCCCAAGGCGATACACTTGGCCTGATGAACCCCTTATCAAGCAGTTCCTGCAACTGTTCCTTCAACTCCTTCAACTCAGGAGGAGCCATGCGATAGGGTGGAATGGAAATAGGCTGAGTACCAGGCAATAAATCAATGCTAAAGTCAATGTCTCTGTCGGGCGGCATACCCGGAAGGTCAGCTGGAAAAACATCGGGGTAATCCCTCACAACTGGGACTGAATCAACTGTAGGGGTGTCGGCACTAACATCTCTCACATAGGCCAAATAAGCATCACACCCCTTTGCAACCATCCGCTGAGCCTTAAGAAAAGAAATGACTCGACGAGGAGTATACTCTAGCGAACCCCTCCACTCTAACCTCGGAAATCCTGGCATAGCTAGCATCACGGTCTTGGCGTGACAATCAAGAATAGCATAGTGGGGCGACAACCAGTCCATGCCCAAAATAATATCGAAATCTACCATACTAAGTAATAATAAATCAGCCCTGGTCTCAAAACCACTGATAGAAATCAAGCACGGCCGATATATGCGGTCCACAACAAGAGAATCTTCCACAGGAGTAGAAACATAAACGGGGGTACTCAAAGAATCCCGAGATATCCCTTAATGAGAGGCAAAATAAGATGATACATATGAATATGTGGAACCTGGACCAAATAATACCGATGCGTCCCTATGACAAATGGGGACCATACATGTAATGACTGAATCTGAAGCAATAGCCTCGGATCTGGCTGGAAGGGCATAATATCTGGCCTGACCTCCCCCTCTAGGACGACCTCGTCCTCCCCGACCTCCACCTCGAGCTGCCTGAGATGGTGGGGCAGCAGCTGGGGCTGGAAGTATGGCTGGGGGACCTGGTGGCAGACGTGGTACCTGATAAGTCTCTAGTGGTGCACCCCTCCTAACTCTAGGTCAATCCTTGATCACATGACGAGGGTCACCACATCCAAAACAACCCCTCTGAGGGCGTGGCTGCTGACTCTGAACTCGCCTGATGGACTTGCCGGTGATAGCACCTCGAGCAGGTGCATAATAAGGCTCCCGAGGTCTAGGAGGTGCTGGAATACCACTGGCTGCTGGAAGAGCTGAATGTACCGGGCGACTCACAAAACCCCTACCATAGCGTGTTGTTGATGCACGAGCTCCTGAGAAATGACCCGTCTCTCGAGACCTCTTAGCCTCTCTCTCCTCCCTGTCTCGGGTCAGCATACTCTCAATCCTCCTGGCAATGCTCACGGCCTGCTGGTAAGTGATATCAGTCTCCAACTCCCTGGCCATACTGGTACGAATGCTAGGATGGAGTCCCTCAATAAAACGACGAACTCTCTCTCTGACAGTAGATACCAAAGCTGATGCATGTCGTGCCAAGTCACTGAACCGGACCGCATATTCTGACACGGTCATAGTACCCTGGCGTAGCTGCTCAAACTCCGCACGCCAAGCATCCCTGAGACTCTGAGGGACGAACTCAAGTAGAAACATCTCTGAAAACTGAGCCCAAGTAAGTGAGGCTGCCTCGTCCGGACTACTAAGCTCAAATGCACGCCACCACTGATAGGCTGCTCCTCTCAGCTGAAAAGTAGTGAAAGAGACCCCACTCGTCTCCACAATACCCATGGTACGAAGGATGCGATGACATTCCTCAAGAAAACCCAGAGCGTCATCTGAAGCTAAACCGCTGAACTCAGGTGGGTGGTACTTCTTGTACCTCTCAAGACGTAGCTACTCGGACTCAGATGCAGCTGCTCTGGCCTAAGGCTGAACTGGAGCTGTTGGAGGCATAGGGATATACTCTAGGACCTGCCCCATGTGAACCCTCTGCTCAGGAGTACGGGCTGCGGGAGTCTGT
>MDKH01187688.1:0-56133 GCA_005239495.1 Nicotiana undulata
CAGATATTGGAGGATATGTTACGGGCTTGTGTAATTGATTTTGGTGGTTCATGGGATCAGTTTATGCCACTAGCAGAGTTTGCATATAATAACAACTATCAGTCCAGTATTCAGATGGCCCCGTATGAAGCTCTATATGGTAGGAGGTGTAGATCTCCGGTTGGTTGGTTCGAGCCTGGTGAGGCTATGTTTTTGGGCACATATATTATTCAGGATGCGTTGGAGAAGGATAAGTTGATTCAGGAGCGACTTTGCACGGCGCAGTCTAGACAGAAGAGCTATGCGGACCGGGAGGTTCGGGATGTGTCATTTATGGAAGGTGAAAAGGTACTGCTAAAAGTATCACCCATGAAGGGTGTTATGAGGTTCGGAAAGAGAGGAAAGCTGAGTCCACGGTTCATTGGTCCTTTTGAGGTACTTCAGAAGGTTGGAGAGGTGGCTTATAGGCTTGCCTTGCCACCCAGTCTATCGAGTGTTCATCCGGTATTTCATGTGTCGATGCTCAGGAAATATGTTGGTGACCTGTCTCATGTGTTAGACTTCAACACAGTTCAGCTTGAGGGTGATATGTCATATGAGGTAGAGCCAGTAGCAATCTTGGCTTGCGAGGTCAGAAAGTTGAGGTCTAAGGATATAGCGTCAGTGAAAGTACAGTGGAGAGGTCAGCCAGTGGAGAAGGCTACTTGGGAGACCAAGCGGGAGATGCAGAGAAAATATCCGCATTTGTTTGAGACTCCAGGTATGTTTCTAGACTCGTTCGAGGATGAACGTTTGTTTAAGAGGGGGAGAATGTAACGACCCGGTCCGTAGTTACGTAACACCTGCATTTTAATTGTTGTTATTGCCTTGTTATATATTCGTTATACTGTATTTGATGTATTAGAGTTGATAGGCTTGAAATCGAATGGTTGTAGTGAGAGTTTAGTCAATTAGCCTTTGAAAATAGCCTTAAAATGAGAAAAGTCAACTAAGAGTTGACTTATTGGTAAACGACCTCGGAATGCAAATTTTATGGTTCGGATAGCTTCGTTAGGTCATTTGGGACTTGGGAGCGTGTTCGGAATAATTTTGTGATGTCCGGTGTATAATTAGGCTTGAATTGGCGAAAGTTAGTTTTTGGCGATTCCGGTCGGTAGTGGAAAATAGGCTATCAGGGTCGGAATGGAATTATGATAGTTGGAACAAGTTCATAATGTCATTTTGGATGTGTCTGCAAAATTTCAGGTCAATCGGAGTTGTTTTGAATAGTTTCGGCATCGTTTGTGGAGTTTAGAAATATCAAAGTTCTTAGGCTTGAATCCGATGTAAATTTGGTGTTTTGATGTTAGTTTTAGTGTTTTTAGAGTGAAACTAAGTTTGAATGATCATATGTGATGATTTGGTATAGTTGGTTGGGCCCCGGGGGGCTCGGGATTGATTTCGGGTGATTAACGGACTCATTTGAACTTAAAAGCATACCTGGTTTTCTGGTTTTTGCACATCAGTAATTTCTTCACTGAGATCGCGTAGGGATGTGTGCGATCGCGGAGATTTAAATTTGGGGCAGGCTAAATTGTGTTGTGCGATCGGGAGGAATGGCCTGCGATCGCGGAGAAGGGGGAGAGGGCCCAGTGCGATCGCGTGTGCCAGGGTGCGATCGCATAGGGTGTTTGGGCGCGTGGGGTTGGCTTGTAAATTGCACTGTGCAATCGCGTGTCATTTACCGCGATCGCGAAGGAGGAAAGGGAGTTGTGCTGTGCGATCGCGTGTCATTTACCGCGATCGCGGAGAGTAAATCACTGGGCATTATTTAATTAAACCCTCCGCGACTTAAACCTTCTTTTTACCGTTTTTGTACGGACAAAGAGCTCTTGAGGCGATTGTTAAAGAGGGAAATCCTTGTTATTCATAGAGATAAGTGTTTTGATCATTAAAACTCGATTATGGATGATTATAGAACATAAAACCAGAGTAAATTCATGGAAAATCAATAGAAAATTTTGGTTTTAGGGCTTGAGATTATGAGACCTTTAGGGGTCGATTTGAGGGGTCAAACGAACTCCGATTTTGGTGTTCTTTATATGTACGGATTCGTGAGAGAACGAAGAACATTTTGGTATTAGAATTTCTGAGTTTCGGGATGCGGTCCTAGGATCGGGTTTTGACCGAATTCCGATATTTGAGCTAAATTTGATATTTTTCAATTGGAATTTATTCCTTGAGCATAATTTGATGATAAAAATCTGAACTTGGTAGATTTGTAGCATCCGGAAGTTGATTCAAAAGGAAAACGCATTGCGAAGTAATTTCGGGCTAGTTTGAGGTAAGTAATGTCTTTAAATCCTGTCCTGAGGGTATGAAACCCCGGACTATGCACCCTTTCACGTTTTTGAAATGCAAAGGTTGAAACTTTTCCTTACTTAGGCGACTACTGAGTCGCGAAGCGGATTCTAAAGCTTATTTCCAATAGTACTATTTATACTTGATATGATTTGGGTTGTAAGCCATGTTTGGGGCCTAGAGCCGACTTGCTTACCCCTTGGGGGTTATGTTTTACTATTTTCCTCACTAATACGTTATGATTTTTCACTCAGTCTTTTCCTGTGAAATAGTTTTGACACTCAGAGTATTTTGATACTAATTCTTGAAAATGAAACACTATTTTTGGGTCAAGAACCCGGTATATTTATGGACTGAAGGGCAAATTGAGAGTATCTGACTGAGTGAGGCTGCTGGCCTATATTGTGGGGATGATATGATATGAGTGAGGCTGCGAGCCTATATTGTGTGTGATTTATGCCATGCTGTGACTTATTATAGCGCTTGGGTTGTAGGATCCCCTCCGGAGTCTGTACACACCCCCAGTGAGCGCATGTACCTAATGAGTGATGCCCGCGAGGCTTATGCAGAGTGATTGTGAGGTTGCCAGATGGGCAGAGTGATTGTGAGGTTGCCTGATGGGCAGAGTGATTATGAGGTTGCCTAATGGGCATAGTGATTGTGAGGTTGCCAGATGGGCAGAGTGATTGTGAGGTTGCCTGATGGGCAGAGTGATTATGAGGTTGCCTAATGGGCATAGTGATTGTGAGGTTGCCTGATAGGCTAATACTGAAAAATATTGTTACAAGAAATGATTATGGCCCGAGGGGCAGTTTTATGAAGATTTTTACTGAATTTTCAAACTGTGAATTACTTCGTTTTCCAACTGGTTTTTACTGAGATATTATGATATTACATTTGGTTCAAAGGATTTCTGGAAACTGATTTTTGAACTCATATATTTGATGAATACTATCTGGTGACTTGGTGTTTTACTGGTTTTTGTGAATTGGTGTATCTGTACTGTGTGCTTTATATTTCTCAAACTGTGATTTATTTTCATTACTACTGAGTTGGCGTACTCATAAAGACTCCCTGTGCCTCTGTACACGGATTCAGGTACCGATTTGGAGCAGTAGCTGCCTTGTTCGTTAGCAACAGTCACGGAATTTTGTGGTAGTTGTCCAGCGTCCACAGCTTCTCCATTCCCTTCCTTATTTAGCTTTAGCATTTGATTCAGAGAAATATATTATAGTTTTAGCAGAGTTAGATTTATTCGTTCTTAGATGCTCATGACTATTGACTTCAGTTCTTGGGAGGTTTGTTTAGGCTAATATGGGAACGCTAAGACTTAAATACATTACTCTATGCTATGATTGCATGCTTATTATTAAATTGTGAACTTTTATAATTGAATAAATGCATAGTAAGGTGATGGTTGGCTAGACTAGTTCCACGATAGGCGCCATCACGGCCTGTTAGGATTTGGGACCGTGATAGAGTGTATATTAACGTATTTAAATAACATTTGACTAGTTTCGAGTCCTTGGGCGACGAGTTTGGAGTTTCAGGCGCGTTCTTGACCCGGGAAGTAGGTTCTACGCGAGGTGAGTTTCCTTTCCAACCTTGTAAGAGGGAATTGTCGCTATAGGTAAATGTAAATGATTGAATTATCCTTAATTGCGGGGGCTACACACGCGCTAAGTGACGAGAGTCCGTGCGTAGCTACTACTATATTATGTCGGGTAGAATTTAGGATTTCACAAGCATGCCTTTATGTGCCTTACCTTTACCTTTACATGTGCTTCTAGTTGCTTATTATCTTTGAACTTGATATGAGGATATTAGGAAGTCGTGTGTAAGTTTGAATGCTTAAATCTCTGATTTCAAGTATAATCCATGATAAATTCCTGAGTTTCCTGATAATTCTGTGTATGTCTACGAGCACCCGTGTCGCATGTAAGATTCGTGAGCGGGGTAGCCTTATATTTATGTCAATTGCATCGTATGATCGATTCGCGAGCGGGGTAATAGATGCATCTATGGTTCGTGCCATTCGACCCTCGGCAGTGCACATTTATTTTTGCGTCACTTCGGCCGTACGCATTGGCATTTTATATGCTATGTATTTGATTGAGAGTCTTATTTTTATTATCAAATAAACTGTTCTTTATGGAAGGGGACTTGGGACTTCTATTGATACTATTATTTGACACTTGCGGGTAGATTGTAGTTCACATACTTGATATTCCATGCCTACTTGATTGCCATGACTGTTAATCATGTCTAGATTTATTTAATTATACTAGTGCTAATGACCCTAGTGAGTAATACGTCTACCTCTCGTTACTACTTCTTCGAGTTTAGACGGGATACTCACTGGGTACATATTTGTTTATATGTACTCATGCTACACTTCTGTACTTAATTGTACAGGTCCTGAGGCTGGTGCATCTGGTTATCATACCGGAGCGCATTCCTGAGAGTGTTACCTGGACTAGACTACACGGTGAGCTGCTCTGCCTGGCGTTCCTCAACAGCACTGTGGAGCTTCTATTATTCCCTTGGATATTTCTGTCTACTTCCTTCCAGACAGTTGTACAATTATTTTGTTTATTTTGTATATTCCACTAGTCGCCTGTGGACTTGTGACACTAGGTCTGTGCATACATAGTTGGTTTTCCTAGTATTTTGCTATACAGTATATGTTGGCAAACGATCTTTTGAGTTTCATTTAATCAGGTTGCATCACTTGACTGTTTTCTTTAAATGATTTCCTTACTTAAAATTTGGCAAGTACTTAAATATCTAATTAAGTGAAGTAACTTCGGTAGGGAACTAGTGTTGGCTTTCCTGACTCCGGTGTTGGGCGCCATCACGACCTGAAGAGTTACGCGGATCAAAGGGCACGTGGTGTGTCATTTATGGATGGAGATAAGGTTTTGCTGAAGGTTTCGCCGATGAAGGGTATTATAAGATTCGGGAAGAAGGGCAAGCTGAGTCCGAGGTTCATAGGTCCTTTCGAGGTATTGAGGCGCGTTGGAGAGGTTGCTTATGAGCTTGCCTTACCTCCTAGCTTATCAGGAGTCCATCCGGTATTCCATGTATCCATGCTCCGAATATATATCACGCCGACTTCTCTCACATTGTTGATTTCAGTACTATTCAGATTGGGCTACGAGGAGAAGCCAATTGCTATTATTGATAGACAGGACCGTCAGTTGAGATCTAAGAGAGTTTCTGCCGTGAGGGTTCAGTGGCGGGGCCAACCAGTCGAGGAGCGACTTGGGAGTCTGAGGAGGACATGCGGAGCAGATATCCACACTTATTCAGCACTTCAGGTATGATTCTAGACCCGTTTGAGGACGAACGTTTATTTAAGAGGTGGAGAATGTAATGACCCTGTCACGCCCCGAGCCTGGGGGAGAGACTGGCACCTAGTGCCTGCCTATCCTTGGATAATGTGCGATGCAAAATACAAAACTAAATGGAGACTAACGCTGACTAATGTCAACATAAAGCTTGGCCTGCAAGGCCGTCATAATTACTACAACTGACAACCAACAAAATATACGTACAGGGCCTACAAGCCCAACATAGTGCACTAACCGACAGGATAGCCTCTACTGATAAATAAACTGTGATCGGAACAGGGCCCCGACCTACCCATAACCCATCTACATATATACACAAGATATACACCATACAGCTAGACCCGTCAACTCCGAAAGAAGAGGAGCTTACCGATAAAGCTGAACTCGGGAAACACCTACTAAGGAGGTCTACCCGTCTGTCTGTCTGAACCTGCATACATGAAATGCAGCGCCCCCACAAAGGGACGTCAGTACAAAATAATGTACCGAGTATGTAAGGCAATATACTGTAAGCTGAAACAGAACTGATAATGTAATAACTGCAGGTAGCTGGAAGTCAAAGATAATCTGAAGATATGTTTACCTGCTAATACTGACTCAACTCTCTCAATATAGTAAGTAAAATAGTTGTCCGGCCCTATAAGGCTCGGTAAATATATATATAACTTTATAACTGCTCTGTCGTAGTAGGCTCGCTCATAGGCGCTCGTCCATACTAGGCTTTGTATCTCGGTCACTGGGCTCGCTCATAGGCGCTCGGCCAAAGTAGGCTCGGTATATATATAACTGCTCTTCCGTAGTAGGCTCGCTCACAGGCGCTCGGCCATACTAGGCTCTGTATATAACTTACCATCTGATCAGAGGTTGCCCAATAAGGGCCTGCCCATTGATTATAGCTCGATGGTAAAGAAAATACTATACAGTATATCTAAATGAACAAGAAACGGGAAACCTTTTTTTAGGGTCAGAATCATGTTAATACTTTTCCTTGAGGTAATAAAATAGGATAACATAACCAAGAAACACTTGTTTTATTTTCAAATTGTTTGTTGTTAGCTGAAAACAAAAGAAGCATAGGCTATTCTACATAACAAAGAACATTTGAATTTGCTCCTGGAAATGCATTTCTTAAACACAAATTTAAATATCCATCTTCAACTAAGAGTAATGTACACTCAGACAATTAACCTCTTTTTATGCAATTAGCTGTTGAATCTGCAAGCTAGATAGAGCCCATAAATTCGGGAGTATGAGAGTAGGATAATGTATAGAAATTCAGGAGTATGAATTTCTCTTTATGCCTCGTTATCAAACTCATGTAATTACGAGATCATGCCAAAATGAAAGAAGGGATTATCCGTAACATACCTGGAGTAGGAAAAAGCCGTATAATATTTTGGGGAAAGATTTCACCGTACACCTTTAGACTCGCAAAATTTTACTTTGCTACTATTCTTAAAAATTCTCATTGGAACCTTGTGTAGAATCAGAACTTTGTTGAAGACTTTATAATAGCACGTTCTGTTTTGAAGGATTTTTGTAGGACTTTTGTAAGCAATTTCATTGCCAAAGTGAAAAGCTCACATATCAATTGCTAACAGAATGTTTGACTTCAATATATGAAACATTCTGATTATATGTCTCTTTATTCAAAGTGTACTTACCACTTTACAAGTCTTGTATTCAAATTGGTGACGTGTCTCTTAATTAGTATCTTAGGATTCCACCTAATGAAGATCCATTAAGAGTCATAGTTTTAAAATGTGGCTAGCTGCCACATTTTAGGGAGGAGTTTATTAATCTTTATCTATTTATTAGTTAATTGGGTAATATCCTTTTACCCGGTAATTAATTAATTACCCGCATAATTAATGATTAAAAATTATCTCAAATTACTTTAAATTCTATTTATTTTTAATATACTTTATATATCATACTACCGTGGTCATATGGTACCTTGCATGGTACTAGTCCATAAGTGTTGGGTTTTATTACTCGACCCATAGTTTATCCCAATTCGTCAACCTTCAACGAAACTCTTTTTTTTTTAAATTCGTGTACCCTTTATCCTTCTTGACACTTACTTATCTCTTGTTATAAGTAGCATATTTGTGCTAACCTCAAGATAATCTCATCCCCGAGTCTATGTCAATTAACTGAAGAAGAAACTTTAACGTACGAGAAACGCGAGATGTAACAGACCCGACCGGTCATTTCGCATATTTGGACCCCGTTCCCCTAAATAAGACTTTCCGTAGTGGATTATTGTGATTTATGACTTGCGGGGACGGGCGGTTCGGGATTTCGGAAGTGTTTAGGATCGTATAGGAACACTTAGTTCCTTAAGGTTGGCTTTTAAGGCCAAGTTTGACTTCGGTCAATATTTTGAGTAAACGACCTCGGAATCGAGTTTTTACGATTCCAGTAACTTCGTATGATGATTTCGGACTTGTGCGTATGACCGGATTGGGTTTTGGATGACCCGGGAGCGTTTCGACGCCAAATAGCGAAATAGAGTTTCCTTAAGTTCATAATTTGGTTTAGAACATGTTTTTATTTTATCGAGGTCCGAACGGAAATCCGAGACCGGGAATAGTTCCGTTATGTCATTCATGACTTGCCTGTAAAATTTGGTGTCATTCCGAGTAGTATAGGTCGGTTCGGCGCATTGAAACCGAATTCAAGAACTTAGAAATTCTTAAGTTTGATTCTAGGGGTTTTGAGGGGTGATTTTGAGTTTTAGCGTTATTTTGGGTGTTCCGAAGGCTCGAGCGAGTCCGTGATTTGATTTAGGACTTGTTGGTATAATTGCACGGGGGCTCGGGTGGGCCCAGGTGCCTCCGGGACACCAAACGGAGCCAAAAACCAGCAGCTTCAGCTGCTGGTGTGACTGCAGGTGCGGTTGCCCAAGTCGCAGGTGCGAGACCGCCCCTGCGTTCAAGGCTCCGCAGGTGCGACCCCCAGGGGAGCTGGTCCAAACCGCAAGTGCGGACCTCCTTCCGCAGGCACGGACCCGCTAGTGCGGGACTTCCTCCGCAGGTGTGGCCCCAGGCCTCCTAGGCCACTTCCGCAGGTGCGGTCCTCGAGCCGCAGGTGTGGTCCTCGAGCCGCAGGTGCGAGATCACTGAAGGCAGTGATCTCATTTAATACGGTATTTGGCCATTCTTCACCATTTCTTCTCCTCCATTGGCGATTTTGAGGGATTCCAAGAGGGTATTCGGCCTAGCTACTAAGAGGTAAGTAATTCCTATTTAAATTTTAGATTATTACACCAAAACTTAGGTATATTAACATCTAATTAGTGGAAATCAAAGGGGTTAGATTGAAAACCTAGGGTTGATGAACTTTAGGGAATTTCACCACTTTCTACCATGAAATCATACAAAAAAAAACTATATATTAATGATCCTTAGGCAATGGGTGAGTGTTATCTTCGAAAAGTTTTGGAATCCGAGCATGTGGGCTCGGGGGTGTATTTTGGGATTTCTTCAAGAATGATAAAATAGCTAAACAAGTAAGATAATTTCATACTTTTGAGTGTATATTAACGTATTTAAATAACATTTGACTAGTTTCGAGTCCTTGGGCGACGAGTATGGAGTTTCGGGTGCGTTCTTGACCCGGGAAGTAGGTTCTACGCGAGGTGAGTCTCGTTTCCAACCTTGTAAGAGGGAATTGTCCCCATAGGTAAATTTAAATGATTGAATTATCCTTAATTGTGGGGGCTACGCACGCGCCAAGTGACGAGAGTACGTGCGTAGCTACTACTATGTTATGTTGGGTAGAACTTAGGATTTCACAAGCATGCCATTATGTGCCTTACCTGTACCTTTACATGTGTTTCTAGTTGCTTACTATATTTGAAATTTATATGAGGATATTAGGAAGTCGTGTGTAAGTTTGAATGCTTAAATCTCTGATTTCAAGTATAATCCATGATAAATTCCTGAATTTCCTGATAATTATGTGTATGTCTCCGAGCCCCCGTGTCGCATGTAAGATTCGTGAGCGGGGTAGCCTTATATTTATGTCAACTGCGTCGCATGATCAATTCGCGAGCGGGGTAATAGATGCATCTATGGTTCGTGCCGCTCGACCCTCGGCAGTGCACATTTATTTTTGTGTCGCTTCGGCCGTACGCCTCGGCATTTTTTATGCTATGTATTTGACTGAGAGTCTTATTGTTATTATCAAATAAACCGTTCTTTGTGGAAGGGGACTTGAGACTTCTTGATACTATTATTTGACACTTGCGGGTAGATTGTAGTTCACATACTTGATATTCCATGCCTACTTGATTGCCATGACTGTTAATCCTGTCTAGATTTATTTGATTATACTAGTGCTAATGACCCTAGTGAGTTATACGTCTACCACTCGTCACTACTTCTTCGAGTTTAGACGGGATACTCACTGGGTACATATTTTTTTATATGTACTCATACTACGCTTCTGTATTTAATTGTACAGGTCCTGAGGCTGATGCATCTGGTTATCATACCGGAGCGCGATCCTGAGAGTGTTACCTGGACTAGACTACATGGTGAGCTGCTCTGCCTGGCGTTCCTCAGAAGCACTGTGGAGCTTCTATTATTTCCTTGGATATTTCTGTACCCCCTTCCGGACAGTTGTACAATTATTTTGTTTATTTTGTATATTCCACTAGTCGCATGTGGACTTGTGACACTAGGTCTTGGCATACGTATTGGTTTTCCTAGTATTTTACTGTACAGTATATGTTGGCAAACGATCTTTTGAGTTTCATTTAATCAGGTTGCATCACTTGACTGTTTTCTTTAAATGATTTCCTCACTTAAAATTTGGCAAGTACTTAAATATCTAATTAAGTGAAGTAACTTCGGTAGGGAACTAGTGTTGGCTTGCCTGACTCCGGTGTTGGGCGCCATCACGACCTGAGTAGGAATTTGGGGTCGTGACATCTTCATTTCTACAAAGTTGAAATCATGACCCTTTACTATGAAATGCCAATATTGAGCCAAATTTTGAAAGAAAAAGACACTAGATACTCTCCTTTCAAAAGTTAAATGCCAAACTGGCCATTGAAACTGATAAAATCTATCCACATTTCAGCTCTTTCTTACTGTCGAGAAACTCGTTTTTACCAAAATTCTTGTAAATCACTTTAAGTTATCTACTCCAAATTTAATGGGGATCTTAAAGTAAATAGGTGCTCTTTTTTCCAAATAGTTTCTTTACAATGGCTGAATGTAACAATGATGATTGTAGTTTTAGACTTGTAAATCAATAATTCTGTTTTAGACCCTTTTGCAATCATTTCATTGTTAGCATGCTTTTAATTGAATTGTATAAACCTCCTCTTTCACAAATAGCCAAAATAGGATTGGCCTAAGAGTTAATTAACAAATGGGGCTAAATTAGGCCATAGCCCAACTCCTCATATATTGGATTAGTAAATCTAGTTTGAGGATAATTCCATATCGTTATCTAGAAAGGCTTCTCTAAACTAGTCTTGTAAATTAACTTAGGAATTCACTTTAGATATTGTGAATGTTTAAACTCATTCCTTAATTAGATAGTGAATACATTTAGACTTAGAAAACAAATTAATGATCAAAGTATACGTTCGCGTAGCTTCGAATAAAAATAACTAAAATATACCTTTTCTCAAAATTGTGTATAGGTTTACGTAACTCAAATAAAGATTAAAATGAACACTCGTAGAGACACCTTTAGGAACGAATTTCTACAAATTATCGAAATTGCGTACACGCTCGCGTGACGTGATTTTGATTTCTTTTGACAACCAAAACAAAATATGCGCTGGTGCAACTTTAGTTACTTCTTTTAAATGAATTCAGTGTCGAGAATTATGTACACGTCCGCGTGACATCAGTTTTGACACATCTCAATCTCAACGGGTTTTACGCATACGTGACCCGTCCCAAAATAGCTCTTTGAATACAAAAGAATAATAAAAGCGGTAAAAATATAAAAAAATGCACGTAGGTACAAAAACAGTAATTAAACAATTTAGGCCAAGTTTAATCATTAAGCGACCGTGCTAGAACCACGAAACTCGGGAATGCCTAACACCTTCTCCCGGGTTAACATAATTCCTTACCCGGATTTCTGGTTCGCAAACAATTTAAACAGAGTCAAAATTCCTCGCTTTTGGGATTTTTAATAAATAAATGATGCCCCGGAACACCGTAAAATTTTGGGTGGCGACTCTGAAACTAATAAAATAAATTCGAAAATCAAATAATGTCACTTAAAGTGAAAAAACTCCCTTATTACCCTTGCCGGTGAAAAAGGAGGTGTAATACTATCTGTGAAATTTGGTGAGAATCGGAGTTGGTTTGACGTGATTTGGACGTCCGGTTGAGAAATAGTGAAATCTAAGTGTTCTTGAGAAAAATGATGAGTTTTGAGGTTAAATTCATAGTTTTCGAAGTTATTTTCATGATTTGATCGCACGAGCAAGTCTGTATGATGTTTTTAGACTTGCGTGCATGTTTGGTTTAGATCTCTGAGGGCTAGGGTGAGTTTCGGGTAGGCTTCAGGGTGTTTTGAACTAGTTAAATTTTGTTGTCATGACTGTATCTGGTTCACATGCAAGTAGTTCTTCGCGTTCGCGAAGCTTCTCTCGCGAACGCTTAGATTAAAGGTGCACTGGGTAATTTTTGTTCTTCGCGAACCCAAGCTGGACCACGCGAACACACTATGTAAATGGGCCTGGGGGAGGGGGCGCCGCTTACTCTATGCGAACGCGGCCACTTGGTCGCGAATGCGGAGGCCACTGTGCCTTAGTGCTACGCGAATGCGTTCAAGACCCCATGAACGAGAAGGCCAACGAGCCTGACTCATCGCGAACGCGGCAGGCCCACCGCGAACGCGATGAAGGCCTGCCCAGTCATATAAAATGTGTTTTAAAAACGGGCAGAACCTCTTTCTTCATATTTTTCGAACTACAAATTTATCCCGAAAGTGTTGGTAAATACTTCTAAACTCTTCTATTTCAATTACCCAATGTTTTTCATCACTTTTCAATAAAAAATTAAGAATTTTCATGGTAGAAATTGAGGGTTTGGGTAGAATTAGGAAATTTTGTAAAAATTGAATTTTGACCTCGAATTGGGGTCGGATTTCGAAACTAATTGCTTATTCGAGCCCGGGGTTGAATGGGTAAATGTAATTTGGTCCGAACCCCGAGTTTGGACCAAGCGTGCCCGGGGTCGGGTTTTAACTTTTCTTGAGAAAACTTAGGAAAATCATAAATTTTTCACTAAAGTTAGTTCCTTTAGCATTAATTAATGATATTAAGCTAATTATGATTAGATTCGAGTGTGTTGGAGGTGGATTCGAAAGGAAAAACTGTAATTGAGTAGTGAGTGGCCTGCGGAATTAAGGTAAGTATTGTGTCTAACCTTAGCTTGAGGGAATAGGTATTATGTGAATACTTGCTACTTGTTTTGTTGCTAAATGTGATGTATAGGTGAGGTGACGAGTACCTATACGTTGTGGTAAGGTCATAATATGTGAGTGAAAGTTAGTCCTTGTGATTTTTGGTGGTCTTTAAGCCTATTATCCATGTTTATTTTTATCATTGAAATATGAGAAGATGTGTATCCAGTTCCACCGAGATGAATATTATTCTGAATACTGAGTTGAGATTGAAATGATAAATGATGATAGGAACCGTGATGAAATATTGATTTCTTGTGAAATCCCTTTGAGAACATTGAGTTGAGATTGAAATATTATGGTGATAGAAACTATGAAGAAATACTGATTCCTTGTGAAATTCCTTTTTATATGTTATTGATGATTTATTTATATTGTGAGGAAGAGTGTAAAGCATGAAGGGTGATGCCGTGCATGATTTAATTATAGTGTGAGGAAGAGTGTAAAGTACGAAGGGTGATGTTGTACATGAATTATCTATAATGTGAGGAAGAGAGTAAAGCACGAAGGGTGATGCCGTGCATGATTTAATTATAGTGTGAGGAAGAGTGTAAAGTACGAAGGGTGATGTTGTACATGAATTATCTATAATGTGAGGAAGAGAGTAAAGCACGAAGGGTGATGCCGTGCATTCTTAATTATAATTTGGAGACGATGAGAGTAAAAGCACGAAAGGTGCCGTGTATTCTATTGATTATTTTGTGAGGCTGAGAGTAAAAGCACGAAGGGTGGTGTCGTGCAAGTTCCATTTTATGGTTAATTGCTAAAATTATTGTTGATTACTGTCTGTTTTGTCTTATTGATTTCCTCATTCCTTATGTTAAAATAACTTCCCCATTGCATGCTCCCTTCCCATTATTTGTTGTTTTAATTCCTTATTTGTTGTTATTCATGTTGTTGATACCCAATTGTTTCCTATATATTTTAAATAGGCATAAATACCTTTAAAATGGCATATATATGCATATATAAGCATGCACCAAGTTTTTATAATTTTTCCTATAATTTTAAGGGTTTAAATTGATTTATTTTCTCCCCTTTTATTCATAAAATCCACAATAATTATTTCCAAAAATTATTTTTATGAAGATTTATTCATTTAATTTCTATACTTATACCAAAATGTAATTAACATAACTTTATACATTTTTATAGTTACATTTGGTATTTTGCAAGCTAAATTGCATATAATTGCAATGATAGCCCATTTTAATGTATAAATATATCTTATACGTGTAAAATTGGCCCCTATATTTTTAAAATGATAATTATACAATTTAATTATTTTTGTATAGAAAAATTGTTTTAAGAAAACTATTTATTATTTTATTAAAATTAAAATAGGGAAATTGGCTACTTAAATCATAGCCAAATTTGGCTTTCAATTAGAGCCCAAATTGAACCCACTCCTAGACCAATTTCCAACCTAATTAACCCGACCCAGACCCTATAAACTCCTACCCAAACCCGCAACCCATCTACCCGGTCTAATCCTGACCGTTGATCTCCTAGATCAACGGTCCAAACGAGTCCTTTCCTTTTTTAATCCTAAAGACCACTAACCCTATATCATTTCCAAACTCCCGCCACCTTCAGATGCTCTCGTCTCTTCTCTTCTCTCAACCTAACCCTAATCCCGCCTCAACCGCCGCCTACCTCTCCGGCCATCTCCGGCGACCACCTTTCAACCCCAAGCCTCCAATGGTTCCCCCCCCTCTCGCCTTTCTCATCATCTCTGAGACCTTCAAGGGCCCTAGGCCATGCCGACTTGTGTCTAGGGTTGCTGTTTTGGTTGTTCATGGCTTCTCCGGTGTGATTTTGGGCAAAATCACACCATATTTGTTACGATCTTTGAAGTTTATAGCAGGTTCTTCCGTTTCTTTTTGGGTTTCCTTTGAAACCCTACTTTTGTTTGAATCTCTTAGAGCTGTGCTATTTTTTTAACGATCCAAGTATGTTTCTTTCTATGTTCTACACTTTTCTCAAACCTCTATTTAAAAACCATCAACTTTAAGTCGTTTTTACTTTCTTCAAAGTTAGGGTTTCTCGGAGTTTCTTCTACACTTGTTTAAACTGATTTTTTTGTTTATGTTTAAACCTCTTTCCTTGCTTATCTTGACTGATTCTATGTTCTTACTACTTTTTAACTCACCTATATTAAAAAGCCCTAATTTTTAAGATCTTCTTTATCTTGGTTCTTTGTGTTAGCCTTGACTAATTGATTCTTTATAAGCTTCTATGGTTACCGTGCTTTGAATGGGTTTTACTGAGTCCTTAGCCTACTTATATCACCTTTGTGTGATTTTGTTCATCTTGATTGTTCATCTCTTGCCTCTTTCTGTCGATATTGCTGACCATGCTTGTTTGCTACGTCTGTTTGTTCTTCTCTATTTATATGTTGAAGTATAGAATCATAACTCTCTCTTGATTGATTCTGATTTCCTTATTGGATGGTTTGATTGAAAGATTTTCTTTTAAAACCCTAAAAATCTACCTCGTCTGTTTGAATCGACTGATCCCCTACCTTATTTGTTGTGGTACTTTATTCTCACTGAGTCATTTCCTTAATTGAAGTTTTCTGAATTTAGTCCTAATTTGACTACCCTATGCTTACTGAACTTTGAGTCTTTCCTTATTATTCATGTACTGCTTTTTCTTGCCTTATATGCTACTGGTTCTTACCGTTTGAATTAATTCCCTTAACATAAGGGAGTACTGGCCTTGATTTTCTGATGGATTGATTCTGAGTTCCTCAATTATTATGCTATTATGATTCTTACCTTATTTACTACTTGCTTTCAAGCTATAAATACAATAGTCTTTCATTAGCACAACTCTCATACTAAAAAATCTATGCTCTCTCTCTTGTGCTATTCGCTACTGTCTAAGTTATCCGGCTGCAAGCCAAGGCTAACCATTGTGCTCTCTTGTTCTTTTCATTCTGCTTACTCTCATCTTCACTGGTATGTCCTAGTTTCAATTCAAAGTTCCAACAACAACATGATTTTCTTATTGTTTCAGTTCTTCTTGTTTCTGGTTTGCTTCTATTTGTGGTTCTTTTGTGAAACTTGTGGTTGAGAATACATCACTAGCATGCTATTATGTCTTTCCCCTTCCTTTGGATTAGTATATTCCCCTTTATGTGTGTTTCTGAGCATGTCTTACCAATTGTCTCTTACTTGTTGTATACTTACAATACTATGTCCCATGAATCCCAAATCTCTATCACCCCTCTATGTGGTTGTGTTCTTCATGTATGGTTTTGTGACTATGCCAGTGTCAGCTGTTTCTGAGCATGTCTAAACTAGTCCTAGACCTTTGCTGGGTTATGTGTTTGCAGCCAAATGTTCTGTGTGTCCCAAGCCCCTTGACCCATGTGTGTGACTACTGAATTTATTGGTTTTGTGAACTAGCTATGAATGAACCTATCCTAAGGTGTTTGGATTTTGTTAACTATTCCAATCTCTTTTTCAAATAACCTCTGTTGCTTTACTAAATTACTTTCAAAAAAAAAAGAAAAAAAAAAGAAAGGGCTTTTGTTAAATACAACTTCTTACTAAAACCTTTTCAACTTGTGTCCATCACTTCTCACTTTACTCTTAGTCAATAAGTTTTGCCCCCTCTAGTATGTGTATTGCCTTGAGATCCTTTGAGAACTCTCTGAACTCTGGGATACTGAGGTTGGCCTTTCCACACTGCACTTGTTCAATTCTTGGTTACTAAGTCTAGGTGTAAGCACTGCCCGGGATCCTTGAGATCCTTAGGGAACTTTGATGCACCTAGAATCTGATTTGTCTATGGAACTAATGCATATGAAGCCATTGGAGGCTTTGGGAAATCTGGGCCTAATTGAAGGCTCCCTATAGAGTAGCTTCTTGATTTTCTATTTCTATTTATGTAATTCATTCATTGGCCTGTAATAATTTGTAAATAGATATTGGGGTATTTAGTAAAAAAAGGGGTGGGTAGATGCATATTTTTTGGGGTAATACGGGTAGAAATCCTGCTCTTACGACTTTATTTTTAAAGTTTGTTTGCTCTAAATAAACAACATGCTCATAGGATTTTACTCTTTAATCTGATTGCTTTTCCTAATGGAAATCATGTCCATAGGATTTCACTTTTAAGTTTGCCCATCAAGTAGAAACCATGTCTATAAGGTTTTACATTCTGACGTGATTAGAAACCATGCTTATAGGTTCCAAGCAATCATGTCTTAAGTTCAGTTTAATAATGTATGCCATGCCTATAGAACCTAATCTAGATTCAGTTATAACGAGTATTTATGTATGTCTCCATACCTGCAAATCGATTAAAATCAGTAATGTGCCTAGATATCATGCCTATAGGGAATCCTACTCGCAATTCTGTCTGTTAATCTAATTTAGTCTAATAAATCAACTTGGTCACACCTAGTTCACTTTAAAATTGGTCTTATTAGGTATTAAGAATTTTCTGAAAACAAGTTCTTTCAAACTGCCTCAATCTCATTAGATATCATGCCTATAGGTATTAAAGGAGTCCATTTAAAACCTGCTTTGTTTCTGTACTAATATAGACATCATGTTTAGGATTTGAATATGGACCTAAATTTGTATGAGGCATGATGCGTATATGCAATATATGTGGAGGTATACTTGGGGCCCTTAATTGCCTTCCATGCTCCCCTCTTATGTGCAGTCCTACTTGTTTGTTATTTTTCGCCTTAGAATTTTACCTTTGAAACCTAAGGGTGTACCTAGAAACCTCCCTTTTAGGATAGTAGTCCTAACTTCCTCCGGCACTAATAGGAAGGGACGGGTAGCATCATGCAGTAGAGGTCGTGACCAATACACGCTTTAATTACCTTCACGAGGTGGGAAAGGGTAGAATATGGATATGATGACCGGTGCGTTAATACCACGTGTAGCCCCTCTTTGAGGAGTGTCATACCGGGTATTGCATTGGTGTGATCCATATTATCATAAACCTAGGATATCCTTTACTCCCACAAGCTTAGATTATAACTTTTTTTCGAAACTTCTTTCATTAATTGTTTTCAAACCTCTGTGCACCTAGGCTTAAATCCCCTCTTATTTGAGCTCTTACTTGTTTGTTTGCCAAAGTTGTACAAATTCACAAAAGTTGTTTGGTCGAGAACCACATTGGTGGATCCTGAGGGGTTCCTAACACCTTCCCCTTAGGATAATTTCAAGCCCTTACCCTATCTCTTGTTAACAACATAGTTGTAAATGAACCCCTTTGGTGTCCTAACGCACCTTTAAAAATCGTTAGGTAGCGACTCTCAAAAACACAAACCCATTTCCCAAAAGGAAAGAGTTGTCTTAACCAAAATGTCATGAACCCGATCTCCGCGAGGAAAAAGGGGGCGCGACAACATGGAGAATCTGCTGGGGATTATAGGCTTTTACCATTTCAAATTGCTTCGTGAATTTGTACTTTGCTTAAATGTTTGGACCCTTTCATCTTCCCTTCTATGTGGAATTAATTGTTTATTTCCTTCAAGTACTTACATGTCCCCAAAACGAATTTGTTATGTTTCTTTGTTTTCTTTTGTAACCGATTTAAATCATAGCTGTTGTATTTATCTCTTTCTTAACATGCAAATACATGACAACCTGCTTTTAATGCTTATTATTGCATAATCAACATTCATACTCCACTCGTGCCAAACAAATACTATAGCAACGCTTGATGAGTGGTTGCGCTCTTTCTATACTATTACCCCCTAAATTCGGAAAGGCTTATTTGCGGTAAAACTAGTCGATCAGCGGTGCAGTTGACGGTTTCGTGACTTTCCCCCTTGAGTTATCCGCTCAAGGGTACCAGTCTAAAACCCCATAGAATCCTTACTCTGTTATATTGTTGCATGCATCATGGTCAAACCTAGCCAGGCTAACGTGTCGTCCGCACAATAGCATGTAGGATAGCTTTGTCCAACGTCCACCGGGTTTCCATAAATCCTAACGGACATCATCACGTTCTGTGCATTTATTTGGAGAACTAAAACGCTTACATGCTAATCATTGATGTCAAATATTCGAGTCTGGTGGGGGTCAAGGTCTAATCCTGTTTGACTTGCAGAAATATGAGGCACGAAGTCCCCAGATTCGGCATGGTCACCAACATCCACCCAAAATTGCTGAATTGGTGGGAAGATCTACATTCTAGTGACAAAACACTCGTCGAGAAATATTTGGGTAATCTGACGTTCCTCCTGGACATCCAGCCTAACAATATGGTGATTTGGGGAATCTAGTCGAGGGAATCAAGGATGCCGAGTCTGGGGAAGGTCCTTCTGGGACCAAGTAGATAGGAATTTCTTTTTCGCTTTATCGATGTAATAAGGCCAATGGCCATTAGTCATTTTATTTCTTGCTTATTTAGTGTCGCTTTGGATTAGTCTATTTTTACATTAATGAAATTAGGCATTTCACATTTTAATTTCTCCAAATTAATTTGTCGATAGGCCTACCTCGGGCACAAAAAGGTTCCCAAATTAGGACACACTTTACATTCCCGCACTATGTGTTTAAATACTGCAATACTTTTTCATAATCTTCACTGACTTGGATACCTTTTGTTTTTGTTTCTTTTTCTTTATTATTCCCTTCCCCAAAGGTTAGTTTGTGCACTTTGGCATTAACAGATTATCGCAAAAAATCCAAGGGCCCTCCACCTACTCCTCCTCCTAGTCCCCCTAAAGGCAAGAACAAAGGCAAGAGTAAGATGGAAGAATCTAGTAATGCCAGGAGGGAGAACATGGTTTAACGGGTAGAGGCCACTGATGGCCAGGGTATTCGGGTCCTAAATGAGAACATGTCACCACTAGAACAGAAATTGCTGAAATTTCAAGAAGAACTTGATCAGGTTCGCAATCTGGCCAACCTGTCATTTTCCCTTAACGTCCCGGACACGAACTTCCCAAACGCTCAAAACCCTACACCTCCAAAAAATATCCCAATACAACAGAATCATCCTGCACCTCACTATCACACCACTCCGCCAAAGAACCAAACTCTCCCAACACAATGCAATACTTGACATGCCTCAAACAACACTACACTACTTATACCAGAACCTCAGAACCCCACAAAGGACCATTTCCACGCCTATAACAATCCCATCTACGTGGAAACCGTGCCACACTCCACTCCACCTATCCCACACACACCCGAGTCTAATGAAAAGGACCTGCTTATCAAGAACTTGGCCGAAAAGCTTAGGAAGATGACCAACCAGGTTCAAGGTGTCGAGGGAATCAAGGGAGTCGAAGGGCTGGATTATGAAGACCTTTGCATACAACCTGATGTTGAACTGCTCGAGGGGTACAAACCTCCAAAGTTCGAGATGTTTGACGGTACTGGTGATCCGAGGGTCCATCTAAGGACCTATTGTGACAAGCTGGTTGGCGTAGGAAAGGATGAAAGGATCCGCATGAAGCTGTTCATGAGGAGTTTGAAAAGAGATGCATTGTCTTGGTACATGAGCCAAGATCCCAAGAGGTGGTCGAACTGGGTAAGCATGGCATCTGACTTTATGGACAGATTTAGATTTAACATAGAGAACGTACCAGATGTGTTCTATATCCAGAATTTGAAGAAGAAACCCACGGAGACATTTCGCGAGTATGCTACTCGCTGGAGGTCCGAAGCTGCTAAGGTCAGACCTGCCTTAGAAGAGGCGCAGATGAACACGTTCTTTGTCCGAGCCCAGGACCCACAGCACTATGAACGGTTGATGATGATTGAGAACCACAAGTTCTCCGACATTATCAAATTAGGCGAGCGGATTGAAGAAGGTATTAAGAGCGGTATGGTCACGAATTTTGAAGCCTTGCAAGCTACAAACAAGGCTATACAGTCCGGAGGTGTGTCCAAGAAAAGAGACGTGGGAGATGTAATGGTTGCACAAAGAGCCAAATCCCCACTAAAATACCAAACTTATCCAACACCTCCACTCACATATCAGCCAACCCCAAACTACCAAGCACCTTCACCTTCATACCAAGCTCCACCACCCACTTACCAAGCTTCACCACCCACTTACCAAGCTCCACCATACGCCTACCAATCTCCACCACCTATATATCAACCTACTTCACCCAGATAATCACAACCCGCTCCTGTCTACCACACTTACAATTCTCAGCCATCTCATTATCAATCACACCCTACCCGTCAAAACTTCCCTAGACCTCGTCCTAATTTTTATCGCAGACCTCCAAAACAGTACACCACCATCGCTGAACCCATCGACCAGCTGTATGAGAAGCTCAAAGTTGTTGGTTATGTCACGCCTACCCCTGTTGTCACCCCTGAGAACCCTTCTCGGTGGGTTAACCCAAACAAGTCATGTGCTTACCACTCCGGCATGAAGGGGCACACCATCGATGAATGCCACTCTTTGAAAGACAAGATACAGTCCCTGATTGATAACAAGATCATTGTGGCAAAAGATCTCGCTCCGAACGTCCGCAACAATCCTTTGCCAAACCATAAGGGTGGAGGTATCCACATGATCGAAATAGAAGATGATTGGGACCCCGAGGGATCAATTGGGTTGATCGCAGAAGGCGATGATCCAAAGAAACCAACAGTCACTCTCAACCCGATCATAGTCCAGATTCAACCGTCTGAGGATGCTGAGGTAAATATGTCCATACCTCTTGAGTTTGAAGCAGCGCCACCCGCAAAGACACCAGTACCGATTGAAGTTGAGTTCGTGTCTCCAGCAAATGCACCTGCACCATTTGAGGTTGCAGTCTTGCCACCCAAGGCACATGTTCCATTGGAAGTAAGGATAGCCGCACCAATTCCAGTGGCGATGTCGACCACGCCGCCCTTCTATACAAATGCTATCCCTTGGGATTACACAGCCGAGGTGAGAATGAAAGGCAAGATCAAGACTGAAGAAGCTGTCGCAGCGCAGGGTATGACAAGAGCTGGCAGAGTCTATACCCTTGAACATCTAGCCGAATCAAGAAAGCAGGCTTCCAATCGGCCTCCCCTTATAGAGACAGGCCCAGATGACCTTTGGAGGAAAGTACAGGCTAAGGAGTATTCGGTCATCGACCAGCTGAACAAGACACCGGCACAAATATCCATCCTCTCTTTGCTACAGAATTTCGAGATGCACATGAGTGCTTTGTTGAAGGTGTTGAGCGAAGTGTATGTACCAAACAACATCACTAGTGGAGAAATGGCTAATATGGTATGCCAAGTGTTAGAAAGTCACAAGATCACCTTCCATGAGGACGAGCTGCCTCCTGAAGGGTTGGGTCATAACAAAGCACTGCACATCACTGTGCAATGCGAATATTATTTCATCACCAGAATCCTGATCGATGGGGGATCCAGTCTTAACATCTGTCCGCTGATAGCACTCAAGAAATTGGGTAAAGGGATGCATGAGATAAATGATGGAGTGATCAACGTGAAAGCCTTTGATGGATCTAAGAGGTCCACAATTGGTGAGATCTGCCTATGCCTGCAAATGGGGCCAACTTGGTTCGAGGTGGACTTCCAAGTGATAGATGTGACAGCGTCCTACAATCTGTTATTGGGACAACCATGGATCCATGCTACTGGGGCCGTAGCATCAATGCTACACCAGGCAGTGAAGTTCGAGTGGAACCACCAAGAGGTGATTATTCATGGTGATGGTAGCAACCCTATTTCTAGTCGCCGGACTATCCCAGTGATTGAAGGAAGATGGAAGCTAGGCGGAGAAACCTACCACCGTATTGAACGAGTCAACGCAATAGACAAGGAAAAATGGTGGGATAGAAAGATCGAGAGCATTATAAACTAGAAAGGATACGATCCAGGCAAAGGGCTCGACAAGAACTTCCAAGGAATCACGAAACCTATAAAACTTAAGAAACATGGTACAACCTTCGGTTTGGGATATGAGTACACCTGGAAAGAATTCAACGACTGGTCGCCACCTTGGCACGGTCCTTATTACCCTTTGGAGCAGCCGATACGCCATCTGGAGCAGACCTTCCAACAGGCCGACATTATCTATGGATCAGACGAAGAAGAAGCACTTGCAGCAATGAGGAACTTGTTTCTAGAGGACAATGATATGGATTGTTGTGTTGTTCACGAGGAGGAGGGGGAGGAAGGCCCTTCCATACTGGAAGTGAGCAGAGGGACATACCTCAAGAAATGGACTGTTAAGACGACCAAAGCTCGACGAGCCTCGGGGTAGCAAGGCTAAAACAAGCATTATTTACTGTTTTATTTACCAAAATGATTTTTCCTTTTCACATTTTTCAAATCCTGCAATAAGATCCTCAATGTTCAAAATAATTATCCAATTTATCAAAAGCATTTTCTAATTTTTCTTATGAATCAAATATTTACTGCTATTGTTTTCTCTCATTACTTTATCTATACAGCATTACTATTACTTGTCTTGATGAACCAATGACTGTGACATGCAACGAGGCAACGCAACAAACGGACGTTGATTCAGAGGAAGATGATATACCCGATGAGATTCTAAAGGAAGTTGAAAACTTTGAGAACAAACCTAAGTCCAACCTAGACGAGACTGAAGTTATCAGCCTGGGAGATTCAGAAAACGTCAAGGAGACCCGCATCAACATTCATTTGTCACCGTTAGGAAAGAAAGAATACATAGAGTTTCTAAAAGAGTATGAGGATATATTTGCATGGTCGTATGATGACATGACTGGTATAAGTATGTCTATTGTGGCTCACAAATTGCCAACCAATCCAATGTGTCTGCCGGTAAAACAAAAGCTCAGAAAGTTCAAACCCAACATAAGTTTGAAAATCAAGGAAGAAGTTACCAAACAGATCAACGCCAAGGTTCTCAGGATAGTTGAGTACCCGACGTGGTTAGCCAACATCGTACATGTGCCGAAGAAGTACAGGAAGGTCAGAGTCTGTGTCGACTACCAGGATCTCAACCGGGCCAATCCAAAAGATGACTTCCCCTTACCAAATATACACATCCTGATTGACAATTTTGCCAAGCATGAGCTACAATCGTTCGTGGATTGCTTCGTTGGTTATCATCAAATCTGGATGGATGAGGAAGATGCTGAGAAAAAGGCTTTCATTACGCCGTGGGGGGTGTACTGTTACAAGATGATGCCATTCGGTCTGAAGAACGCAAGGGCCACATATATGAGGGCTATGACCACCATCTTCCACGACATGATTCACAAGGAGATCGAGGTATACGTGTATGATGTTATTATCAAGTTTAAGAAATCCACTGACCACATAGAAGATTTGAGGAAGTTCTTCAATAGGTTGCGAAAATACAATCTGAAGCTGAACCCCGCGAAGTGTGCATTCGGGGTTCCTGATGGGAAATTGATGGGGTTTATTGTGAGTCGCTGGGGAATAGAATTGGATCCATCAAAGGTCAAGGCCATTCAGGAACTACCGCCGCCAAGGAATAAGAAAGATGTGATGAGTTTCTTGGGGAGACTCAATTACATTAGCCGATTCATAGCACAGTCTAAATTATCTGTGAACCGATCTTCAAAATGTTGAATAAGGACTCTGCGACCAAATGGACAGATGATTGTCAAAGGGCTTTCGACAAAATTAAGGAATACTTGTCAACACCACCAGTCCTAGTACCGCCTGAGCCAGGTAAACCTTTGCTACTCTACCTTGCAGTGTTAGAGGGAGCCTTCGGTTGTGTTCTGGGGCAGCATAATTAAATGGGGAGAAAAGAGCAGGCAATTTACTATCTCAGCAAGAAGTTCACTCCGTTTGAGGCTCGGTATTCTCTTCTGGAATGCACCTTTTGTGCTTTGACTTGGGTCGCTCAAAAGCTAAGGCATTATATTTTTGCCTACACAACATATCTCATATCAAGGATGGATCCATTAAAGTACATCTTTCAGAAGCCCATGCCCACGGGCAAGCTAGCCAAGTGGCAAATCTTGCTGAGTGAGTTCGACATTATCTATGTGACTCAAAAAGCGGTCATGGGACAGGCACTGGCAGACTACCTCGCTGAGAACCTTGTGGACAGAGAATACGAACCCCTAAAAACGTATTTCCCCGATAAGGAGGTATCATTCATAGGAGAAGACATTGCAAGATCCTATGACGGTTGGAGGATGTTCTTCGACGGAGCAGCAAACTTCAAAGGAGTTGGCATTGGAGCAGTCTTAATATCATAAATCGGCCAGCATTATCCGATACTTCCAAGCTCAGGTTCCCCTGCACCAACAATATGGCAGAGTATGAAACCTGTATCTTAGGGCTCAACATGGCCATTGACATGAACGTCCAGGAGCTGTTAGTGATTGGTGACTCAGATTTGCTGGTACATCAGGTACAAGGAGAGTGGGCAACCAAGAATTCCAAGATACTGCCATATCTACATCACGTGCAGGAATTAAGGAAGAGGTTCACGAAGATAGAATTTTGGCATGTTCCCAGAATTCAAATTGAGTTCGCCGATGCATTGGCTACTTTGTCCTCAATGATCCAGTACCCGGACAAGAACTTCATTGATCCTATTCCAGTAAAGATCCATAATCAGCCGGCTTACTGTGCCCATGTTGAAGAGGAAGCAGACGAAAATCCTTGGTTTCATGACATCAAGGAGTATTTGGCAATAGGAGATTACCCAGAACTTGCGAATCCCACTCAGAAATGCACACTTCGAAGACTATCCAACAATTTCTTTCACAGCAGAGGAATCTTGAATAGGAGGACTCCCAATTTGGGATTATTAAGGTGTGTCAACGCAAAAGAAGCATCAAAACTACTAGAGGAAATTCATGTTGGGACTTGCGGTCCACATATGAACGGTTTTGTTCTAGCAAAGAAGATACTCCAAGCTGGTTACTTTTGGATGACTATGGCAACGAACTGCATCCAGTATGTTCGGAAATGCCACCGCAGTCAGATACACGCATATATGATTAAGGTACCCCCAAACGAGCTCAATGCGACAAGCTCACCCTGGCCGTTTGCCGCCTGGGGCATGGATGTTATTGGACCAATCGAGCCTGCCGCCTCCAACGGGCACAGGTTCATTCTGGTAGCTATTGATTACTTCACTAAATGGGTCGAAGCAGCCTCCTACAAAGCAGTTACTAAGAAAGTCGTGGCCGACTTTGTCCGCGACCGCATTGTTTGTCGGTTCGGAGTTCCAGAGTTAATCATCACCGATAATGGTTTCAATCTCAGTAGTGACTTGATGAAAGCTATGTGTGAAACTTTCAAGATCAAACACAAGAATTCCACAGCTTACCGACCTCAGATGAATGGAGATGTAGAGGCGGCAAGCAAAAACATCAAGAAGATATTAAGGAAGATGATAGAAAGGAACGAGAAGTTATCATTTGCCTTGTTGGGATATCGCACCACGGTCTGCACATCAACAGGGGCAGCGCCCTATTTTCTAGTTTCTGGTACAGAGGCTGTTATTCCTGCCGAAGTTGAGATTCCATCTCTAAGGATTATAGAAGAAGTTGAGCTCAACGATGCAGAGTGGGAAAAGAACCATTATGAGCAGCTAGCCCTCATATATGGAAAGAGAATGAATACAGTCTGTCGTGGTCAACTCTATCAGAATACAATGTCCAGAGCCTTCAACAAGAAAGTCAAGCCGAGACAGTTCACACCAGGGCAACTGGTACTAAAGAAGATCTTTCCACATCAATATGAAGCCAAAGGGAAGTTCTCCCCCAACTGGCAAGGTCCATACATGGTTCACCGAGTGCTGACATGAGGAGCACTTATACTTGCAGAAATGGATAGAGAAGTCTGGCCAAAACCAATCAATTCAGATGCAGTCAAGCGCTACTATGTGTAATATTTATGCTTTTATCAATGTTGTAAATTGAACTACGCCTGACTTGATTCCCGTTTAAGAGGGATACGTAGGCAGCCCTATGGGTTCGGTCAAAATCCAATAATAATTTCATTTTTCCCCGCAATTGGAAACTAGGGCATAATTTTGAGGACCCTCAAAATTCTAAAGAAAGTCCAGCCGATCGTCGCACGAGCAACAATCAGAAGCATTCACCCATCAAACTGGGCAGAATTTTGAGGAGGACCCTCAAATTTCCGTAGCAAGAGAGGTTGTAATGTCTCGAACCATGTCACAGTCGTCGGTTCATCTAAAACTATTTTAAATTATATGTTTATGTTATACTTTTACAAAGTCATGCATACTTATTCTTGAAACAGCTTGTTTAGCAAACGCTACCCTAACGATACAGACAATATCATCAGGTCAAGACGAACGAGTAAAGCAAAGCCAGCGGGGATCCGAACTAACCTTCCCCCTTTACAAAACTCACGATCTTTCTTTGGATGAGGGCACAAAGAACAAACACGCAGAGAAATCTCAAATTTCATCACAATTGCAAATGTCGAAATTCGATGTCCACACAAAGGATGAACATGTTCCAAATTGCAACTCTCGAAACCATCACACTTGTCGGCATCTACTATCAATACCAACAATACTTCGTAATCACAACGCCCGCAATAATCACAATGCTATTGTCTGCTATCAGCTAAGAAACTCTATTGTCATCTGTCATTTTATTTCTTGCATAAGGCTACCATTCGGCCTTCCGAGACTAAACGATGTCTCCATCTACATTCACATCTCTACATAAGGCTACCTTTCTGCCTTCCGAGGTTAAGCTCTACCTCCATCTGCCTTCCAACTTGCATAAGGCTACCATTCTGCCTTCCGAGGTTAAGCTCTACCTCCATCTGCCTTCCAACTTGCATAAGGCTACCATTCTGCCTTCCGAGGTTAAGCTCTACCTCCATCTGCATTGCATAAGGCTACCTTCTGCCTTCCGAGACTAAACGTTGTCTCCACTCGCATCTACATTCTTGCATAAGGCTACCATTCTTCCTTCCGAGGTTAAGCTCTACCTCCATCTGCATTTGCATAAGGCTACCATTCTGCCTTCCGAGGCTAAGCACTGTCTCCATCTGCATTGCATAAGGCTACCTTTCTTCCTTCCAAGACTAAACGCTGTCTCCACTTGCATTTACATTCTTGCATAAGGCTACCATTCCGCCTTTTTGAGGTTAAGCTCTACCTCTATCTGCATTTCCATAAGGCTACTATTCTCACTTCCGAGGCTAAACGCTTCCTCCAATATACTTTTCAAAAACAACCACTGTCTCAAGCACTATTTACTTCGCTTTCCTTTCGGGCTAAGATCTGCCCTTTAATTCGCAAGACTAAGCTCTGTCTTGTTAGCATCATACTATTGCATCTTCATGGGCTGAAATATCGCCAACCTATCCAAAGGCGTCATCGTTCGGAGGCACCATCTTCATATCCCGAGAACACCATGTCATGGCCTGATGATCTCTTTTTATCATTTTTCATATCACTATTCAAAGGTGTCATGGTTCGGAGGCACCATCCTCATGGCCCGAGAACATCATTTCATGGCCTGCGAATCATGCATCAAGCAATTCATGTCCCAGGACATCATGGTCTAAGGACGTCATCCTTAACCGTCCAAAGACAACATTCATGGTCCAACGAGAATGTGCATCATGTTTAAATTACGCACAATGTATGCTCGTATTGTTCATTTGCAGGAAAGCCGGCAAACAACAGACCTCCTGACAAGAGCGGTCCTGCTCCAGTTCTCCCAAACTACCCCGTAAGTCGTTTGTGCACCTAACCCTATACTTTGCGTCCGTTCTTGTAAAACTCCATTGGTATACTTCGCCGATGACTCCTGAACTACATATGGCCTGATTCCTGTAAAAGCAGGGATATGTAGGCAAATCAGAAACCAGGGTGCGGCCTAAATCTTTTCAAATCGCCTCGCTCGGTCAAAATTAGCCATCATGTCTTTACTCGACAACTCTTTCATCCTTCCTTGGTAAAGAGGGGCAGCTGTTGATACCTAAATTTTTCCTATATATTTTAAATAGGCATAAATACCTTCAAAATGGCATATATATGCATATATAAGCATGCACAAGGTTTTTATAATTTTTCCTATAATTTTTAAGAGTTTAAATTGATTTATTTTCTCCCCTTTTATTCATAAATCCACAATAATTATTTCCAAAAATTATTGTTATGATGATTTATTCATTTAATTTCTATACTTATACCAAAATGTAATAAATATAATTTTTATGCATTTTTATAATTACATTTGGTATTTTGCAAGCTAAATTGCATATAATTGCAATGATAGCTCATTTTAATGTATAATTATATCTTATACGTGTAAAATTGGCCCCTATATTTTTAAAATGATAATTATACATTTTAATCATTTTTGTATAGAAAAATTATTTTCAGAAAACTATTTATTATTTTATTAAAATAAAAATAGGGAAATTGGCTATTTAAATCATAGCCAAATTTGGCTTTCAATTATAGCCCAAATTGAACCCACTCCTAGACCAATTTAAAACCCAATTAACCCGACCCAGGCCCTATAAACTCCTACCCAAACCCGCAACCCATCTAGCCGGTCTAATCCTGACCGTTGATCTCCCAGATCAACGGTGCAAACGAGTCCTTTCCTTTTTAATCCTAAAGACCACTAACCCTATATCATTTCCAAACTCCCGCCGCCTTCAGATGCTCTCGTCTCTTCTCTTCTCTCAACCTAAACCTAATCCCGCCTCAACCGCCGCCTACCTCTCCGGCGACCACCTTTCAACCCCAAGCCTCCAATGGTTCCCCTCCTCTCGCCTATCTCATCATCTCTGAGGCTTTCAAGGGCCCTGGGCCATGCCGACCTGTGTCTAGGGTTGCTGTTTTGGTTTTTCATGGCTTCTCCGGTGTGATTTTGGGCAAAATCACACCATATTTGTTACGATCTTTGAAGTTTATAGCAGGTTAACGATCCAAGTATGTTTCTTTCTATGTTCTACACTTTTCTCAAACCTCTCTTTAAAAATCATCAACTTTAAGTCGTTTTTACTTTCTTTAAAGTTAGGGTTTCTCGGAGTTTCTTCTACACTTGTTTAAACTGATTTTTTTCTTTATGTTTAAACCTCTTTCCTTGCTTATCTTGACTGGTCATATGTTCTTACTACTTTTTAACTCGCCTATATTAAAAATCCCTAATTTTTAAGATCTTCTTTATCTTGGTTCTTTGTGTTAGCCTTGACTACTTGATTCTTGCTAAGCTTTTGTGGTTACCGTGCTTCGAATGGGTTTTACTGAGTCCTTATCCTACTTATATCACCTCTGTGTGATTGTAATCATCTTGATGTTTCATCTCTTGCCTCTTTCTGTCGATATTGCTGACCTTTCATGTTTGCTACGTCTGTTTGTTCTTCTCTATTTATATGTTGAAGTATAGAATCATAACTCTCTCTTGATTGATTCTGATTTCGTTATTTGATTGTTTGATTGAAAGATTTTCTTTTAAAACCCTAAAAATCTACCTCGTCTGTTTGGATCGACTGATCCCCTACCTTATTTGTTGTGGTACTTTATTCTCACTGAGTCATTTCCTTAATTGAAGTTTTCTGAATTTAGTCCTAATTTGACTACCCTATGCTTACTGAACTTTGATTCTTTCCTTATTATTCATGTACTGCTTTTTCTTGCCTTATATGCTACTGGTTCTTACCGTTTGAATTAATTCCATTAACTTAAGGGAGTACTGGCCTTGATTTTCTGATGGATTGATTCTGAGTTCCTCAATTATTATGTTACTATGATTCTTACCTTATTACTACTTGCTTTCAAGCTATAAATACTATAGTCTTTTATTAGCACAAGACGAACACCTGGGGGTTCAAAACTATCTCTCATACTAAAAAATCTCTGCTCTCTCTCTCTTGTGTTATTTGCTACTGTCTAAGTTAGCCGGCTGCAAGCCAAGGCTAACCATTGTTCTCTCTTGTTCTTTTCATTCTGCTTACTCTCATCTTCACTGGTATGTCCTAGTTTCAATTCAAAGTTCCAACAACAACATGATTCTCTTATTGTTTCAGTTCTTATTGTTTCAGTTCTTCTTGTTTCAGGTTTGCTTCTATTTGTGGTTCTTTTGTGAAACGTGTAGTTGAGAATACATCAATAGAATGTTATTATGTCTTCCCCTTCCTTTGGATTAGTATATTCCCCTTTATGTGTGTTTCTGAGCATGTCTTACCAATTGTCTCTTACTTCTTGTATACTTACCATACTATGTCCCATGAATCCCAAATCTCTATCACCCCTCTATGTGGTTGTGTTCTTCATGTATGGTTTTGTGACTATGCCAGTGTCAGCTGTTTCTGAGCATGTCTAAACTAGTCCTAGACCTTTGCTAGGTTATGTGTTTGCAGCCAAATGTTCTGTGTCCCAAGCCCCTTGACCCATGTGTGTGACTACTGAATTTACTTGGTTCTGTGAACTAGCTGTGTATGAACCTATCCTAAGGTGTTTGGATTTTGTTAACTATTCCAATCTCTTTTTCAAACAATCTTTGTTGCTTTACTGAATTACTTTCAAAAATAAATAAAATAAAAAAGGGCTTTTGTTAAATGCAACTTCTTACTAAAACCTTTTCAACTTGTGTCCATCACTTCTCACTTTACTCTTAGTCAATAAGTTCTGCCCCCTCTAGTATGTGTACTGCCTTGAGATCCTTTGAGAACTCTCTGAACTCTGGCACTGAGGCTGGCCTTTCCACACTGCACTTGTTCAATTCTTGGTTACTAAGTCTAGGTGTAATCACTACCCGGGATCCTTGAGATCCTTAGGGAACTTTGATGCACCTAGACTCTGATTTGTCTATGGAACTGAGGCATATGAGGCCATTGGAGACTTTGGAAATCTGGGCCTAATTGAAGGCTCCCTATAGAGTAGCTTCTTGATTTTCTATTTCTATTTAGATAATTCATTCATTGGCATGTAATAATTGGTAACTAGATATTGGGGTATGTAGTAAAAAAGGGGTGGGTAGATGCATATTTTCTGGGGTAATACGGGTAGAAATCCTGCTCTTACGACTTTATTTTTAAAGTCTGTTTGCTCTAAATAGACAACATGCTCATATGATTTTACTCTTTAATCTGATTGCTTTGCCTAATGGAAATCATGTCCATAAGATTTCACTTTTAAGTTTTCCCATCAAGTAGAAACCATGTCTATAAGGTTTTACATTCTGTCGTGATTAGAAATCATGCTTATAGGTTCCAAATAATCATGTCTTAAGCTCAGTTTAATAATAGATGCCATGCCTATATAACCTAATCCAGATTCAGTTATAACAAGTATTTATGTATGTTTTCATACTTGAAAATCGATTAAAATCAGTAATGCGCCTAGATATCATGCCTATAGGAAATCCTACTCGCAATTCTGTCCGTTAATCTAATTCAGTCTAATAAATCAACTTGGTCACGCCTAGTTCACCTTAAAATTGGTCTTATTAATTATTAAGCATTTTCTGAAACAAGTTCTTTCAAACTGCCTCAATCTCATTAGATACCATGCCTATAGGTATTAAAGGAGTCCATTTCAAAACTTGCTTTGTTTCTATACTAATATAGACATCATGTTTAGGAGTTGAATCTAGACCTAAATTTGTATGAGGCATGCTGCGTATATGCAATATATGTGGAGGTATACCTGGGCCCCTTAATTGCCTTCCTTGCTCCCCTCTTATGTGCCGTCCTACCTGTTTGTTATTTGTCGCCTTAGCATTTTACCTTTGAAACCTGAGGGTGTACCTAGAAACCTCCCTTTTAGGATAGTAGTCCTAACTTCCTCCGGGACTAATAGGAAGGGACGGGTAGCAGCATGCAATAGAGGTCGTGACCAATACGCACTTTAATTACCTTCACGGGGTGGGAAAGGGTAGAATATGGATGTGATGACCGGTGCGTTAATACCACGTGTAGCCCCTATTTGAGGAGTGTCATACCGGGTATTGCATTGATGTGATCCATATTATCACAAACCTAGGATATCCTTTACTCCCACATGCTTAGATTATAACTCTTTTCGGAACTTCTTTCATTAATTATTTTCAAACCTCTGTGCACCTTGGCTTAAATCCCCTCTTATTTGAGCCCTTACTTGTTCATTTGCCAAAGTTGTACAAATTCACAAAAGCTGTTTGGCCAGGAACCACACTGGTGGATCCTCAGGGGTGCCTAACACATTCCCCTAATGATAATTTCAAGCCCTTACCCTATCTCTGGTTAACAACATAGTTGTAAATGAACCCCTTTGGTGTCCTATCGCACCTTTAAAAATCGTTAGGTGGCGACTCTCAAAAACACAAACCCCTTTCCCAAAAGGAAAGAGTTGTCTTAACCAAAATGTCATGAACCCGATCTCCGCGAGGAAAAAGGGGGCGCGACACCTGTTAGCAACTTTAGAACAAAAGCACTAAAAAAAGTGTTTTTGACTTGGAAAAGCTTGGCCAAACAGGCTATTAGTCGTGTTTCATTTAAACAGACCAATTACAATTCAACGGTTTCACTTAAACTCACTTTTTACAACTCTAAACAAGCTTAAGTGCCTAAATGCTACTTGCTAATGACATGACAATTAACACCACTAACTAAAAGACTAGCCGACAGAGGGAAAAATGAAAGAAGGGTCTTTTCTTTTTTCTATTTTTTCGTTTTCTTTCTCGTTTACCCTTTTTCTTACTTAAGCTGTGTGTCACACTGTCAAAAAATTACATGGCATGCTACAAAATTCCATCACTAATTGCAAAATAAAATTCTTACTTCTCCCCCAGAATTCCACCACCTAAACACTTTGAGAAAACAAAACTAGATCTAAATTAAAATTCAAGAACAGAACTACCCATGGAAATTCCAATAACCACATCAACCATCTATAGGTCAAAATCAACCAACTCACATCTATGAAATCCAAGAATAAGATTAAATGGGAATGAAAACAAAATAAATAACCTCCAAATTCTTCAATTCCAAATTTAAGGTTTCAAACTCAAATGCGTGTGTTCACAGAGCTTTTAAGTTTCAGTGTAATCTTTAACTAATATTATCAACGACAATATGCAATTTCTAGTTCATGACGACCTTCCAATTGTTCGTGACGGACCACAAATTTAAAATCCTTCAAGTTCAAGATCAAGCTCTCAAGCTCTTGAATCATCGTGTGTGAGGAGAAGAATCAGAGGACTACAACTCTTTAGATTTGAGATATTCTACAGATTGTAACCTCGTCACTTGAAATCGAATATAAACTTTGTCGTTATATTTCTTGTCTTGGTTATTACTTTTCAGGAATGAAATTAAGATGTTACAAATTTTGGCACACCCGGTGGGACGATCTCTACCTATCATATTTTGCCTAACTCTCAACATTCGGCATCATTAAGATGGTATCAAAGAAGATCAACCCAAAAGTTGTTGACTCTAAGTTTTCTTATGATGTTTAAAGTATCATGAGTGCTACTGTAGGGAGTCTTGGACCAGTCACACAAAGCAAGGCGAGCATTTTGCACTCAATGTTGTCTACTCCAATGCATATTTTGAGATCTTCATCATCCGGAGAAGAAAGCTCATTTGCTAGCCAATCAGAAGGAGGAGATAATATCGCAGAAGTTGTGGAGAAGGCTTTCTCTCAACTTACTTTATACAATACCACGAGAAGGTTGATCCTCCAACAAAATAAGTTTCATCCGCTAAAGAACTTCATATCTCCTCTGAATGATCAATTCCCATCAAACAGTTGAAAGAATTCATCATGGGAGCTATCAAGGATAAGTATAAGGTCGCGTCAAAGTCTTCTCTAACATACGCAAAGCTGTATATTGCAAGAATCGATAGCTTGAAGATGTCTTCTGGTTATCAACCTCCCAAATTTCAGCAATTCGATGGCAAGGGAAATCCAAAGCAATATGTGGCGCACTTTGTTGAGACATGCAACACGCAGAGACTTATGGAGATTACCTTGTCAAGCTGTTTGTTCGCTCACTAAAGGGAAATGCTTTTGATGGGTACACCGACCTCAAGGCTGGATCCATTGATAGTTGGGATCAACTGGAGCAAGAATTTCTCAACCGCTTTTATAGAACAAGGCGTATTGTGACCATGGTGGAACTTACGCAACACTCGCCAACAAAAGGATGAACCATTTATCGACTTTGTTAGTCGATGGAGGAATGCAAGCCTCAACTGCAAAGATAGGCTAAACGAAACTTCTGGCAACTTCGTTACATCTTGAAAGGAATTATGCCTAGGACATTTGAAGAATTTTCCACATGCGCTCATGATATGGAGTTGAGCATTGCCTCTGCAGTAAATGAAGGTCTGTCTATCTACGAACCTCGCAAGGAAGGGACATCAAGAAGTCAAGAAATGGAGCAAGTTGGGAAAAAAAGATGAAAGCAAAAAATCCATGAACGTTAATGCCTCTCCTGTGAATTTTACTACAAAGGTGAGCAAGAAGCAGAGTATGAAAACAACCTCCTCTCAAGACAATGCAAATCGAAAGTTGACTTTCAAGGAGATGCAAGAAAATGAGTACCCGTTTCTAGACTCTGACGTGACTGTAATATTTGAAGAACTCCTCGAGCTAAAGCTTATTGAGCTGCAAGAGATGAACCAATCAGATGAAGCTGAAAACATCAATGACCCGAATTACTGAAAATACCATCGGCTTTTTAGGTCACCCTCTTGAGAGGTGCTTTGTCTTCAAGGACAAAGTTATGGATTTAGCTCCTCAAAAGAAAATCAAGCTTGAAGATGAAAAGGCGAGCACAAACCATGTGTCTATCGCCTTCCAACTGAGATATGCACCTGTGAAGGAATAAAGATGAAGAATTGTTGGAGGATGGCAAAGTCCAAGTCGATCAACCTGATGAAGAAGGTTGGACCCGGGTGACTCGCCGAAGACGTCGTAGATTGAGTCTGCAAAAAAGATCCAATAAGCAACCTACAAGAAATAAGATGGCATGAAGATCGAAGAAGCAAAAAAAATGGTTAAGCACCCAAAGAAGGTGAGGATAGAGACACATCATCACTAAAAGCCACGCCACCCGGTGACTTTGGGAGAATTCTTGCCGAGTTGGTTTCGCATGAGGATTTCTAATGAAAATGGCAAGGCCTTGTATTGTAATGCTGATAAAGAATAAGATGAAAAGAATGAATTCATATCAACACAGTCTCCATAATCGTATAAAAGGCTTATTGAGTCCTCTTTCTAAGAAGCAGATGTCTAGAATGCAAAAATCACCTTCACTGAAGACGATATCCTAGTTGGTGAGATACCACACAATCACCCTTTTTTTATGGTAGGTTATGTGCTTGGTCGGAGGCTAAATAGAATCTTGATATATCATGGGTCTGGATTTAATATTATTCCTATTCTCACAATGAAAGAACTCGGCATCTCAACTAAAGAACTTCTTGAAAGTCGTATGATGATTCAAGGATTCAATCAAGGCGGTCAAGGGCCATAGGTGCTATCAAATTGTAAATCACCATGGGAGGTATGCACTCAAGTGCATGAATGCATATGATTGACACAAAGACTTCATACAATTTGTTACTTGGAAGGCCGTGGATACACGAGAACGAAGTTGTCCCATCAACTTACTACCAACTTTGAAGTTGCATCAACCAATTGTAGGTGAAGTCGCTAAAGCCGAGACATACTTCGTTGATGAAAAGTTCTACTTGAATAACTACATTGTGAAGGGAGTAAAAGTTGATGACATCATGTAGGCCAAAAGTGATAATATCGTGTCCAATGATAATATCGCGTCCAAAAGGGCTGAAGTTGCTTCTGGCGAAGATAAAGTTACAATAGAAGCATACCAAGTTCCGAAAGCTCACAAAATGAATATCGCAACTTCAAGCAATAAAATAGCTCCTTTATTTCGCCACATCACAAAAATGAAGAAAAATGAAGGAGAATCATCAAGCCTCCAAAAAGATGCGCTAAAAGAATTAACCCTTCCTATCAAGCAGATTGATAATATAAAGTTGTCTTCAAATCCACTCGAAAAGCTTGTGGCCCCTAACATGACTTAAAATAAGGCACTCCCCATGATGTGCACAAGTGAAGGTTTTGATTCAAATGCTTATATGTCATTTGCAAAGTCTATATGATCCCAAAGAACCATCTAAGCTAGGGAATCTTCCACATGAAGCTACTAGGAAAGCAAACATGATGAAGGATAAGGAGTATGTGGTGAAGCAATCACGTAAGGGATTGGGTTACAAACAACCCTACCGGTTCGCATCTCCATAAGAAGAGCAAGCAGTAACTATATCACCATGGAAGATGAACCCATTGATCCTAATAAAAGGCCTTCTATCTTTGATTGACTTGGAGAACCAACTATAAGATGTATTCGATAGGTTGGGGCTGTTGAAAAGGAAGAAGAACAAGTCCCAAAAAAGTTATAGAAAAATAAGAAGATCTATGTCATCTAGAGTCCAATGTATCTCAAAGAGTGTCAAAGTCTAGTCCCTTCCAGAATTAGGCGACAATCAAAACTTCTGATTTTATGTGGAAAGGTACTCAAATGAAGACTCACATAGTGGTCCACACTAGAGAGCGTGACGATGATGAAGAAGGTGTAACATCTTCATACCACATTACTACGAATGAGGAGCATACGCTTCATTTCTTAAGAAGGTTGACAAAAATTAGGGAGACGCCTCTTGGTGTGGCCATATATCTTTCAATGATGGTGATCCCCAAGAAGACGAAGATGCCATGGATGCTCCTCTGGAACAAGAAGAAGGAATTAAAATGACAGTTGATGCATTGAAAGAAGTCAACCTTGGCATGGAAGACTCAGGGCCAACCTATGTAAGTTCCCTACTAACCGCAGATGAAGAAAGCACTTTTGTGGACTTACTTAAAGAATATAGAGATGACTTTGCTTGGAGCTACAAAGAGATGCCTGGTTTAGATCCTAAAGTAGCAGTTCATCATCGCGCGGTCGAGAAAAGATCTCGTCCTATTAAGTGAGCCCAAAATGCTTCACGCCAGAATTGTTCCCATCAATCGAAGTTGATATCATTAAACTCATTGTAGTTGTTTTCATTCGGGAGGTTAAATATACTACATGGATTTCAAGCATTGTTACCGTGATGAAGAAGAATGGCCAAATTCGAGTTTGTGTCAATTTTAGATACCTCAATAATGCATGCCCTAAGGACGAATTTCTGCTTCCCGTCCCAAAGCTTATGATTGATGCCACCATCGTATACGAGACAATGTCTTTCATGGACTGGTCATCTAGCTACAATCAAATACTTATGGTACTGAAAGATGAAGAGTTTACTGCATTTCGCACTCTTAAGGTCATTTACTGCTATAAAGTAATGCCTTTCAGCTCGAAAAATGTTGGCGCCACATATCAAAGGGCAATGTAGAATATATTTGACGACATCCTCCATAAGAATGTGGAATGTTATGTGGACGATTTAGTGCTGAAATCAAGAAAAGAAGGATACCACTTGCAACCTAGAATTTAGTGTTCGAACGACTCCGGAGATATCAACCTAGAATGAACATGTTGAGATGTGCCTTTGGAGTTACTTCTAGGAGATTCCTTGGCTTCATTGTTCGACATCGAGGGATTAAGATAGATCAAGCCAAAGTTTATGCAATCTTTAAGATGCCCGAGCCCACAAATATACATGAATTGAAAAGTCTACAAGGAAAATTGGTGTATCTTAGAAGATTCATCTCAAATCTAGCAGGGAAGTGCCAAACTTTAGATGTCTCATGAAGAAGGGTGTAAATTTTTAATGGGACTGATGATAGGCTACAATTACGTATTTTAGTCGCTTATTACATTCTAATTTACTGCACTTTAATTGAGTTTGAGCTTAAATCACTAGTGTTTTGTACTAATTGTGTATTTTATGCATTGTAGGAGTGATTCCGGGCTATGTAGATATCATAGAATGAATTCAAGTGATTTTGATCTTTGAAATCTGAGTAAAAGCCCAAGGAATTAAGCCGGCATCATGTTCGGGGATCAAATTTGATAGTTAAGAACGAAAGAAGAATCGAGTAGGCATATTGTGCACAGTCTAGTAAAATGGACATGAACTTTTGCAGAACTCCATTTTGGCTATACAATATATGGTTGGAAATCTAACTCAAAGGGATACAACTTTCATGTTTTACGTTTTTCCAAATTCCAAACGGAACAAGGTGAAAACTATGGTCAAATCTGCGACCACGGATCTGGACGCGGATTTGAGGCAGAAAACTGGGTAAAGTCTGCACCCAACCGTGGTTGAGTCCGCGGTCGCGGACGTCCTGACCTGTAAAATTGGGATGAAAGTCATTCTTTTTGGATGATGGAAAGCTATGTGGTCATTCTATGGTCTCCGTGGAAATTCCTGGTGGTATTGTCCTCTTTGAAAATGCTCCAACAACCATATCTGCAGCAACAAATTGCAACCCTCAAAATGTCTGAACCCCTTCTTGCACCGGTCCAAGGCTCGGTATATCTCTGCTACGATCATTGGACAATGGTGTAAGTCTGTCTCTCAATACCTTCCATTAAAGTCTTGGTTACCATAGCCAACCGAGTGTGAATCCTGTCTCCTTGGATTGGAAACACTATCATACCCAGAAAACAAACAATGAACACGAAAACCCGACGATGAGTCCAGACCAGGGAAGTGATGGTGAATTCATCATGAAAAATATGGTATGATGTGATGTGCCGATATCGTTCGTAGAGGAAGTCGAAAGGTATGTGGGATTTCTTCAGGCACACTAAATCGTCATTCATTCTAAGACTCATCATTTTCACCCCCACCCCCCCCCCCCCCCCCCCCCCCCCCCCCCCAGGAGTGTGATTTTCTGGTACCAACAAACCAGGACTATCCCAGGGTAACCCAGCGAAACCTCATATTTCCTCCAGAAAAGGAGTCATCTATACATTGCCAAAACAAAAGACGGCCCTTTCTCCGTCCTAGAACATGGTAGCAACCTCGATCAATATGTTGTTTGGCTGGATGTCTAGCAAGGAGGGTAAATTTCCCAAAACCCTCTTTACATGGTTTTAGTCGCTTGGCGAAAGAATTTCCCACAAATATAGCAATAAAGGTGGTATACTTCGAACCATGCCGAACCTGGGGACTTCGTGCCTTATTTTCTGGAAAATAAACAAAGTTAGACCCTTTCCCCCTCCGGGTTTGACTACTTGAACATTAATGATTAGCATATCGGCACGTTTCCCCCAAATAATGCACATATCATGATCGTGCCTACTGGGATTATGGAAATCCCTATAGGCTTTGGACAAGGCTTTCCTTAGAAGGTTATTATGCGGACAACATATTAACTCATGTTAGGTTTGAACATGATGCATGTACAGTTATCATCAAAGTTAGGTTTTTCTACAGAAGTCTAGACTGGTACCCTCAAGAGGACAACTTGAGAGGGAAAGGCACAGTACCGTCGACTGCACAGCCGATCGACTAGTTGTACCACAAATAAGCCTTTCCAAATTTAAAAGGGTAATATAGGAAAAGCGCGAACACTCATCAAGTGCCGCTATGGTATTTATTACGCACGAGTGGAACATGATGCCAAGCATGTATTTATGCAAAAAAGAAAAATAACATGTTGTCAAGGATTCGCAAGATAAAATAATAAATGTAGTATTTAATAAATGTAAAGACAAGAAAGAAAGAAAAAACAAGGAAAGAGTTAGTTTGTATAACGAAAAAATTATAATAAAGCGATAAAAGGGGTAGGGACTGGGAAAGACATGACAAAATTTTAAAGAGTGAATCTAGTGAGTATATTTGTGAAATAACAGATGGAATGCATATTATAACCAGATTAACGAAGGATTACAAGTAAGTTCATATAAATAGAAAACGGGAAAGGGGTGTGCATGTAGCGATATCGAAGGGTGAATGGGAGCGGGATGTTCAAGCATTAAAATAATAAGAACACGATTATTGAGAAAGACTAATTCACAAAGACAAGTTTGTTATGGTAAGAGCCTAAAGAATCCCCAGCAGAGTCGCCATGCTGTCGCGCCCCCTTTTTCTCGCGAAACCATGTTTCGACATTAACAACTCCTTTTAAGAAGGGAAGGAATTGGTTATGAACAGAGAGTCGCCACCTAATGGATTAAGGTGCATTTGGGCACCTATTGAAAATGACTCAGGTTTACTAGTTGCGTCACCAAAGATCAGGTAAGGGATCAAGTTACCTCGAGGAGAAGGTGTTAGGCACTCCTCGAGATCCACAACGGTGGGTCCCGGCCGAACTTAAATCATGTGAATTAGTCTAATAAATAAGCGAGGGAATTATTTAATAAGGATGGGGGGTCCTAAGTTTTTTAGCCTAAAGGATCACCACGTGCAACATAAATAATACTTCGTAACTCCCCCAAGACGGGGGGGTGTTACTCATACTATTCAGGGGGCACATACTATCATCTTCTGCTACCCGATTACTATCTTTAAGTTATTTACCTAAAACGCTCTAATCAATTCTAACTCATGTCCTATGCGTGCACTACCTGTCCCTTACCTATGGTCCTGGAGGCATTAGGACCTCTATTTTTGATGGTTCTAGACTCAACTTAGGTTGCTCAAAATTGTAAAACTAGGCGACATACAAAACAAGTTGGACTTTCATACAAGAGTAGATAAAGGCTCAATTTAGCCCCCACACATTAGGCAGCAAATGCACGCAAACAGATTGGCGTATTGACAGTTTTAACAGTTAAGGCTGTTGGATCCTATAGACATGATTTCCACGTGATTCTAGATTTTAAACATGTTGATAGTTTGTGCAACGTAATTTCTAAGTGATTGCGTAGTTGCCTACTGATTATAATTATTGTAGTTTTACATACTATTATGAATAGCTAATTTGTTATCTAGGGTTTTGATGGAACCTTTTGAGGATAAATTCTTGTTATGTTTTAATATAATTGAGTCGTTTGATTTCTCTACTTGTTCAACTACGTGTTTATTGTTGTTGATTGAATGACCATCGATTGAGTGTGCCTATTTATTATGTGTTGCTTGAGAGAGGATACATATTTAGGTGGTTGTTGAACAACGTCACTCCTAACGTATGTGAGAAATCAATACAAAGGGTTTAAAGGTGGTTTTAGAGATAACAAAGTCTTGACGTGGTCATAATGAGCAGTTAGATAAAGCCAACTAGCGTAGTTCGAAAGAATATGTCTAGTAAATTGCTGTAGTTGCTCGAGAGAGAATTACGGCACCTAAAGTGCTCACGATCAATAGAGAATACATAGGCAAAATTGTAGGGAACATAGCGAGAAGGATTCCAACATTTGGGGAAATCATAACTCTAGACCTCCTTAGTTCTGTCTCAAATTTCATCCTTGTTAGTTGATAATTTTAATGCTTTATAATAGTTGTTAGTTAATTAGTTAGAAATAAATAATATAATGTCAATAATTAGGAAATTGTTTGGACTTATGTTTCTTAGCAATATTGAACAACTGTAGCTAAGCCTTAGTTCTCTGTGGGATTCGACTCCGGACTTATAGACCGGATTATATTTGCAGCGACCGCTTATCCTTTTTAGGACTAGAGTTGGGCGTGATCAGGGACCAAGCATGTAGCAATGCACTCCAAAGCATCAAATCCTCCTTGATGAAACCTCCGGTAATGCATCCCATATACCTGGAAAGACATTGCTTCTATAGATTGCAGCCCAAGAAAGGTCAGTTGGAGCCCTTTTGGCCCAACAAAATGGTGAAAGTAAAGAAAATTCCCTCTACTAATAGAGTAGGATGATGACACCCAATTGAGCTGAAGTATTCAGCGATTGAAAATTTGTGTCTGGCATTGGTTTTTGCAATTCAAAAGTTGAAGCACTACTTTCAAGCTCATGTCATTTGTCTCGTCTCAAAGGCAAACCCAATCAAGTTTGTTATGTCAAAACCCATCCTCAATGATCGATTAGCAAGGTGGTACCTACAAATTTAACAATTCGAGATTGTGTACATCCCAAAAAAAACTCATAAAGGATAGGCTTTGGTAGATTTCTTAGTAGATCATCCAGTACATGACGATAGGGAGTTGACTGATGAACTATCTGTTGAGGATGCAATGGTCATCGAAGTTCAACCACCTTGGAAAATGTATTTTGATGGTGTCGCACATCGTGAAGGAGCTGGTGCAGGTGTCGTGTTTGTCATTTCTCAAGGAAAGGTCTTGCCATATTCCTTCACCTTAACACAATATTGCTCTAACAATGTTGTGGAATATCAAGCACTCAAACTTGGGCTTGAAATGGGTGTTGATATGAAGCAACTCCAATTACATATTTTTGGAGACTCCGAGTTAGTGATCAATCAATTTCTAGGTAGCTACGAGGTTAAAAGCCATATTGCATCCTATCATGATTATGCACATAAATTGATTGGATGGCTTGTCAATGTAACTCTTCATCATGTGCTAAGGAAGGAAAACAAGAAAGTTGACGCCTTAGCTGCTCTAGCTTCGACATTGACTCTACCTGGCCAGACACAAATTACTATCTGCCAAAAATGGATAGTAGATCTAGATGAGAACGAGGATGAAGAAATCAAGCTCGAGCGTTTGATAGCCATATCTGAAGCTGGGAAGGTTGATTGGAAACAAACTATGATCGACTACTTATGTTATGAGATACTTCCAGATGATCCAAGAAGAAAGACCAAAATTCGTTGTTGTGCCCCCCGCTTCCTTTAATACAAAGATACTTTTTATCGAAGATTATTTGAGGGATTTCTCTTGTGTTGTTTAGTGGCATTGAAACAACTCAAGCTATGAAAGAGGCACACTCTAGAGTTTGCTTAGATTATGCCCGAAGATGCAAGGTTTGGCAGTTTCACGCAAATTTTATACACCAACCACCTGAAATGTTACACCTTATTGTTGCATCTTATCCATTTGACGCTTGGGGATTAGATATTGTTGGACCACTAACAAAATCTTCAAGAGGGCAACTATACATCTTGGTTTCAACTGATTACTTCTCAAAATGGTCCAAGGTCGTGGCCCTCAAGGAAGTGAAGAAGGAGAATGTTGCAAACTTCATTCGAGTGAATATCATCTATCATTTCAGCATTCCTAGTTGTATAATAATAAATAATGGCAAGTCATTTGATAACAAATTGATGACAAAGATATGTGACCTTTTTGTCTTCAAGCAATGCAATTCGTCAATGTATTATGCTGCTGCAAATGGACTAGCCGAAGCATTTAACAAGACACTTCGCAACTTGTTAAAGAAGGTCGTCTCAAAGTCTAAAAGAGATTGGCATGACAGAATGGAAAAAGCTTTGTGGGCATATCATACGACTCATCTCACACCGACACAAGCAACTCCTTATTATCTTTTTTAAGGAGTCGAAGCAGTTTTTCCTCTTGAGTGTCAAATACCATTCATGTGACTCACTATCCAAGAAGGTCTTACTGAAGAAGAAAACGCTCTTCTACGCCTTGAAGAACTGGAGGCCCTTGATGAGAAAGGGCTAGAAGCTCAACCAAGTCTTAAATGTTATCAAGTCCATCCTTCTCGTGCTTTCAACAAAAAGGTTCGCTTGAGGACCTTCCAAATTGGTGATCAAGTTCTTACAGTAAGAAGACCCATTATCACCTCTCACAAATGTGGGACAAATTCACTTCAAAATGTGATGATTCATATGTTTTGAAAGAAGCTTATTCAAGTGGAGCTTACAAGTTAGTTGATGCAGATGGCATGCGAATTGGACCCATTAATGGGAAATTTTTAAGAGGTATCATCCTTGAAAAAGAGACGCTACTTAATGCATGAACCTATATTGCATGTCTCCTGGCCCGCATGAGCCTAAATTGCAAACGACACCCAAAAAAGGAGTCTGCTAAGTTGAAAACCTCGAAAGAGGCAGCCTAGGAAAAAGTTAGGACATTAAAAAAATTACTAAGTTGAAAACCTTGAAAGAGGAGGCCTATGCAAAATAAAAAGTCCGCTAGGTTGAAAACCTCGAAAGAGGCGGCATAAGCAAAAGTTAGAACATAAAAATATAAAAAATAAATCTCACATTATTTTGAACTACATTACGACTTGATCCTCTTCACCGAGGTACGTAGGCAGCTTAGAGTGTAATTATAAGTTTAGTCTCATGAGTAAAAAATTTACTTATTTTGAACAACGTTATGACTTGATCCTCTTCACCGAGGTATGTAGGCAGCTTAGAGTTTCATTTTATGTTCAATCGCATGAGTTTAAAAAAATGTGTTTTAAAGTGACATGATCATCAAAATTCGAGTTGATTACTCCAAATAGGCGTACATTGCAGAAAGATAAAGGGCAATTTGTGTTAGAGCCAAAATAGACATTTCATTGACTCAATGCTACAAGGATATGATACATCATTGTCAAGAAAATAAAAGAATGAAAATATTTATGCTTCTTCTCATATGAAGAATCAAATTTATAAAAGCAATTGACGCGAATGGTTGTCACTGACTTGTCTTGAATGCCTTACCAAGTTCGCTTCATTTCTTCGAAACATGATGCTACCACAAAAGCTTTGCATAGTTTAATCCAATGTGAATTGTTCCCCAATCATATGACCTACCTGTAGAATTTCTAATTTGGGTTCTAAAAGGTCAAGCAATACATGATTTTGAGCTTTGACTAATCCAAAAGGTCTTATGCCTCAAAAACTTCTATATGCATACAAAACTGAAAGTATACTGTAGTTAGGTCGAATTCGAGAATTTTCTATTGACATTCCAAAAGGATTTCCTCCATGAACTTTACACTCATTGTAGGCCTCTGATCTTTTTCTAACGGCGCAAATAGATTGCAATTCTGATGCTCCAAGCTCAAGATATGATTTATTTTCGGCAAGAAGGTAGGCGATCTGAAAGTTTACTGCAGTTAGGTCGAGTTCGGAAATTTTTTGTTGACATTCCTAAAGGATTCTTCCAATAAATTTCATTGATTTTATTTCTATGAGTTTTATTTCTAACGGCGCAAACGGATTGCAATTCCGATAGTCCAAGCTCAAGATACGAACTTTTTCGCCAAAAGTACGCAAATCTGAAAGTTTACTGCAGTTAGGTTGAGTTTGGGAATTTTCTATTGACAGTCTGAAAGGAATTCCTCTATGAAATTTATAATTGGTTTATTTATCCGGGTCTACTTTTTGACAGCGTAAACGGATTGTAATTCTGACACCCCTAGCTCGAGATATGATTTTTTTGAAATCAGTGAACAAATCTAAAAATTCATTGCAGTTAAGTCTATTTCGTGAATTTTTTGTTAATAGTCTAAAGGAGTTTTTCTATGAAATTTATAGGTATTGCAGTTCTTTGAGTTTTATTTCTAAAGGTGCAAACGAGTTACAGTTCCGTCGCTCCTAGATCAAGATATGACAGTCTTTAACAAGAGCACACGGAGTAGCAAGGCCAACTCACAAGACACATGCTGATATTTGAGCGAGAAATAATTGGGAGTAACGGAGGGAATCCAAGTTTCAAACGGAGATATCACATACTAAAAATAAAGATACTATTATTACTCCAAGAAATAAGTACCCCATTACATGATGTTAGTTTAAACAAAATCGTAAGTAGAGAATCCTAAGCAAAAACAAAACTCTAAAATCATGGAAAATGTGTGAAGCTAAGGATTTGTTGGCAGCATGTCTCAACTGCCACTTTCAGGAGAGATAATTTCTCTGCTTCATCATCAGACAATGGATGATCGCTTCAATGTATAAATCTCCCCTTCAGTAATGGCAACATTCTCTTGAGTTTTAGCCAACTTCACTTGTTGTTTATCTATGAGCGCGATGATTTTCCTCTTTCTGGAAGCCAAGGCAGCTAGCTATTGCGCGACACTTGCAATATTGGCTTGAAGCTTCTCTACATACTCATTCACTTATTCATATTCATGTTTTGCATCATTGAGGCGTCGTCGTGCATCCGAAAATGACTCTTGGCGAGCTTCTTTAGTTATCTTTGACGAGCGTAAAGCATCGTAATCCGTATACGTTTTGAAGAAAGCCTCAAAGAGAGCCTCTAAAGTAGAAGTATAAATAATATTTCTTTCTTAATTTCCTCAAGAGTCAAAGTGATACTTTCCTCCAACTTTGTGAAGTTATCCAGAGAATCAAGAGAGAAGTCTTTGATCTATTCACACAAGATATGATGTTGTAACGACCCGGCCAGTCATTTCATAGAATATGCATTATTATTATTGTCTGTGACTTATCATGCATTGGTTATACTGTTTATAATATGTTGGAGTCGGTTGGCTCAGGTTCAGAATGGTTGTAGTGAGAATGAGACACTTAGTCTCTAAAAATAGCCTTATAAATAGAAAAGTCAATTGGGAGTTGACTTATTTGTAAACGACCTCGGAATGCGGATTTTATGGCTCAGATAGATTCGTTAGGTGATTTGGGACTTAGGAGTGTGTTCGGAATATTTTGTGATGTTCGGTGTAGAATTAGGCTTGAATTGGAGAAAGTTAGTTCTTGGCGATATCCGGTAGGCGGTGGAAAATAGGCAATGGGGGTCGAAATGGAAATACGACAGTTGGAATTCATAATGTCATTTTGGATATGCGTGCAAACTTTTAGGTCAATCGGAGGTATTTTGGATAGTTTCGGCATCGTTGGTGGAATTTAGGAATTTCAACATAGGCTTGAATTTTATGTGATTTTGGTGTTGTGATGTTATTTTGGGTGTTCCGAGGGCTCGACTAAGTTTGAATGATATTATGGGCTGTGTTGGTAGGTTTGGTTGAGGTCCTGGGGGCCTCGGGTGAGTTTCGAGTGGCTAATGCGGTGGTTATGGGATTTTTGAACTAGCTGTTTGCTGGTGTTTCTGCAGCAGGGGTTTACCGTATGCGTTCGCGGAGGTGGTCCCGCGTTCGCATAGGGGCTTTGGGCGTCTGAGGAATTTTGTTCATTGCGATCGCGACCTAGGGGTGCTAACGCGGAGAGTGGGCTGGGTGGCCTATGCGTTCGCAGGCCTGGAGTGCGTTCACGAAGAGTTAAGGCACCTGGGGCCCCCAGGTCCATTGGCCTGTGCGTTCGCGTATAGGCCCATGCGTTCGCGGTGGCCTGGAGTGGTTAAGTTGTGCGTTTGCGGTATGGTAGCCACGTTCGTGTAGAAGAAAGTATGGGGCCAGCTGGGATACTCTATGCGAACGCGGTCGTTTTGACGCGTTCGCGATGAAGAAAGCCTGGGCAGTATATAAAACGTCCATCCGCGACCTTTGCCCACTTTTCCACCATTTTAAAACAAAATTAGAGCTTTTTGAGAGTTTTTGAAGAAGGAAACGTTTGTTCTTCATTGAGGTAAGATTTTTGGACTCATTAACTCGATTATATGTGATTAAGGACTAAATTAACCGTGTTTAATTGGGGGAAATCAGTGCAAAAGGGGAGAACTAGGGCTTGAGTTTAAGAGACCTTTTAAGAGTGATTTGAGGGGTCATTTGGACTCCGATTTTAGCGTTCTTTATATGTACAGACTCGTGAGATGATGAGGATGGTTTTGGTATAACATTTGTCAAGTTCCGAGACGTGGTCCCGGGGGTCGGGTTTTGGCTAATTTCGGGAATTGTGCATAAAGTTGATATTTTTCTATTGGGTTTCATCCCCCTAGCATATATTGATGTGAAAAATCTGAACTTGATAGATTTGGAGCACTCAGAAGTTGATTCGAGGGGCAAGCGTGTTGCGGAGTAGCTTTTCGGGCTGGTTTGAGGTAAGTAATGTCTTTAATTCTTTTCCTGAGGGTATGAAACTCGGGACTTTACATCGTTTCACTGTTTTGGAGTGACGCACACACTGGATGACGAGTGTGGGGTGTGCACGAGTTGAGAAATTGGAAATTTGTTCCTTCTGAGGCAGTTATTGAGTTTCGAAACTGCTTTTAAATCATATGTATAGTATTACTATGTTCTTGATATATATGGGATGTAGGCCACGTTTGGGGCCTAGTGCCGATCTGTTTAAACCCCTTGGGAGCTATTTTCTAATATTCCTCACGTAATAAATATGATTTTACACTCAATCTTTCTTGTTAAGTTGTTTGACACTTAGATTTGTGATATTATCATTCCTGAAATGAATGTTGTTTTGGGTCGAGAACCCCGTTTATTTATGGCCCGAGTGGCATGTTGAGAGTGTCTGACTGAGTGAGGACGAGGGCCAATGATGTGAGGATATTTATGATATGAGAGAGGTCGAGTGCCTGAGTGATTGATGCCATGAATTGGCTGTTTATAGCGATTGGTTGTAGGAGCCCCTCCGGAGTCTGTACACACACCTAGTGAGCGCAGGTACCTACTGAGTTAGAGTGTCGAGTGCCGAGTGCCCCATGTGATAATGGGCATGGATTGGTTATCCCCATGTCATGTTATTCTTGATTGTCACGCTAAGACCGTGACCCTGGCCATTCCCGGAGTTACGAGAGTTTAGTAGAGAGGGTCTACTGAGCATGTGCCTAGCAGAGTGATTTCTTATTTGAAGGCTCAGCGTATGGTTGAGAAAGGATGTGAATCTTATCTTGCGTTTGTGAGGATGTTAGTAGTGAGACTTCTTCTGTTGATTTTGTTCATGTGGTCCGTGATTTTTCGTACGTATTCCGTGGAGACCTGCCAGGCATGCCCCCTGACAGGGACATTGATTTTGGTATTGATTTGGTGCCAGGCACCCAGCCTATCTCTACTCCACCATATCGTATAGCACCAACAGAGTTGAAAGAATTGAAAGAGCAGCTTCGGGAACTCTTAAATAAGGGGTTCATTCGGCCTAGTGTGTCACCTTGGGGTGCTCCAATGTTGTTTGTAAAGAAGAAGGATGGCTCTATGTGCATGTGTCTTGATTATCGGCAGCTGAATAAGGTTACGGTGAAGAACCGGTATCCTTTTCCCCGTATTGATGACTTGTTTGACCAGCTTCAGGGAGCTGGAGTGTTCTCCAAGATTGACTTGAGGTCTGGGTATCATCAGCTGAAGATTCGGGATTCTGACATTCTGAAGACTGCTTTCAGGACCAGATATGGTCATTATAAGTTTCTGGTTATGTCATTTGGGCTGACCAATGCCCCAGCCACGTTCGTGCATTCGATGAACAGGGTGTTTCATCCTTACCTTGATTCTTTCGTCATTGTGTTCATTGATGACATCCTGGTATATTCTCGTAGCCAGGAGGAGCATGCTCAGCATTTGGTAGTTGTGTTGTAGAGGTTGAGGGAGGAGAAGATTTACGCAAAATTTTCCAAGTGTGAGTTTGGCTTGGGTCAGTAGCTTTATTAGGGCACGTGGTGTCCAGTGAGGGTATTCAGGTTGATCCGAAAAAGATAGAGGTGGTGCAGAGTTGGCCCAGACCGTCCTCAGCTACAGAGATTAGGAGTTCCCTTGGTTTGGCGGGATATTACCGTCGTTTTGTGGAGGGATTCTCTTCTATTGCTTCGCCCTTGACCAAATTGACCCAGAAGGGTGCTCCATTTAGATGGTCCGATGAGTGTGAGGAGAGCTTTCAGAAGCTCAAATCAGCATTTACCACAACTCTGGTATTGGTTTTGCCTACTGGTTCGGGTTCTTATAAAGTCTACTGTGATGCTTCTAGAGTTGGTTTGGGAGCGGTACTAATGCAGGACGGTAGGGTGATTGCCTACACTTCTAAACAGTTGAAGGTGAACGAGAAAAATTATTCAGTGCACGATCCCGAGTTAGATGCCATTGTTCATGCCTTGAAGATTTGGCGCCATTATTTGTATGGGGTACAGTGTGAGATTTTCAGTCTACAGTATTTGCTGAAGCAAAAGGACTTGAATTTGCGTCAGAGGAGGTGGTTAGAGCTTCTAAAGGATTATGACCTCACTATTTTATATCATCCGGGAAAGGCCAATATAGTGGCTGATGCCCTGAGTCGCAGAGCCGAGAGTTTGGGGAGTCTAGCTTACCTTTCAGCAGCAGAGCGACCTTTAGCACTTGATGTTCAGGCATTAGCGGGTCAGTTGGTGAGGTTGGATTTGTCAGAGCCTCCGCGGGTATTAGCTAGCATGGCTTCCAGGTCTTCTCTTTATGATCACATTAGAGCATGCCAGTATGATGACCGACACTTGTTAGTTCTTCAGGACAGGGTCCGTAGAGGTGATTCCAGAGATGTGACTATTGGTGATGATGGGGTTATGAGGATGCAGGGCCGCATTTGCGTGACCAATGTGGATGGGCTTCGAGAGTTGATATTATCAGAGGCCCACAGCTGGCGGTATTCCATCCATCCGGGTGCCGCGAAGATGTATCAGGATCTGAGACAGCAGTACTGGTGGAGGCGGGTGAAGAGAGATATTGGTGAGTATGTAGCCCAGTGTCTCAACTGCCAGCAGGTCAAGTATGAGCACCAGAGACCAGGTGGATTAGTTCAGAGGTTAGATATTCCAGAGTGAAAGTGGGAGCGGATCACCATGGATTTTGCAGTTGGGCTTCCACGGACTGTGAAGGGGTTTGATGTTATTTGGGTCATTGTGGATCGACTGACGAAGCCCGCGCACTTCATTCTTGTCAGTACTACTTATACTTCGGAGCGGTTAGCTGGTATCTACATCTGGGAGATTATCCGATTGCATGGAGTTCCAGTTTCTATCATTTCTGACAGAGGTACTCAGTTCACATCTCAGTTTTGGAGGGTCGTGCAGAGAGGTATGGGTACTCAGGTAGAGTTGAGCACTGCATTTCATCCTCAGACCGACAGGAAGTCGGAGCGGACTATTCAGATTTTGGAGGACATGTTGCGTGCCTGTGTGATTGATTTTGGTGGTTCGTGAGATCCGTTTCTGCCACTCGCGAAGTTTGCATACAATAATAGCTACCTGTACAGTATTTAGATGGCCTCGTATGAGGCTCTATATGGTAGGAGGTGTAGATCTTTGGTTGGTTGGTTTGAGTCGGGTGAGGCTAGGCTATTGGGCACAGATTTGGTTCAAGATGCGTTGGAGAAGGTGAAGTTTATTCAGGAGCGACTTTGCGCGGTGCAGTCTAGGCAGAAGAGCTATGCGGATCGGAAGGTCCGGGATGTGTCTTTCATGGTAGGAGAAAAGGTACTGCTGAATGTGTCACCCATGAAGGGTGTTATGAGATTCAGAAAAGGGGAAAGTTGAGTCCCCGGTTCATTGGGCCTTTTGAGGTACTTCAGAGGGTTGGAGAGGTGTCTTATAGACTTGCTTTCCACCCAGCTTATCGGTGTTCATATGGTATTCCATATGTTGATGCTCCGGAAGTATATTGGTGACCCGTCTCATGTGTTAGACTTCAGCACAGTTCAGCTCGAGGGGGATATGTCATATGAGGTAGAGCCGCTGACCATTTTGGGTTGTCAGGTCAGAAAGTTGAGGTCTAAGGATATAGCTTCAGTGAAGGTGCAGTGGAGAGGTCAGCCAGTGGAGGAGGATACTTGGAAGACCGAGCAGGAGATGCATAGCAAATATCCTCACTTGTTTAAGACTCCAAGTATGTTTCTAGACCCGTTCGAGGATGAACGTTTGTTTAAGAGGGGGAGAATGTAACGACCCAGCGGTCGTTTCATAGAATCTGCATTATTATTACTGTTTGTGACTGATCATGCATTGGTTATACTGTTTATAATATGTTTGAGTCAGTTGGCTCGGGTTCAGAATGGTTGTAGTGAGAATTGAGACACTTAGTCTCTAAAAATAGCCTTATAGTTGGAAAAGTCAACTGGGAGTTGACTTATTGGTAAACGACCTCGAAATGGGTATTTTATGGCTCGGATAGCTTCGTTAGGTGATTTGGGACTTAGGAATGTGTTCGGAATATTTGTGTGATGTCCGGTGTAGAATTAGGCTTGAATTGGCGAAAGTTAGTTATTGGCGATATCCGGTAGGCAGTGGAAAATAGGCTATGGGGGTCGGAATGGATGTCCGACAGTTGGAACAAGTTCGTAATGTCATTTTGGATATGTGTGCAAACTTTCAGGTCAATCGGAGGTGTTTTGGATAGTTTTGGCATCATTGGTGGAATTTAGGAATTTCAAAGTTCATAGGCTTGAATTTTATGTGATTTTGGTGTTGTGATGTTATTTTGGGTGTTCCGAGGGCTCGATTAAGTTTGAATGATGTTATGGGGTGTGTTGGTAGGTTAGGTTGAGGTCCTGGGGGCCTCGGGTGATTTTCGGGTGGCTAACGGGGTGGTTATGGGATTTTTGAACCAGCTATTTGCTGGTGTTTCTGCAGCAGGGGTTTACCCTATGCGTTCGCGGAGGTGGTCCCGCGTTCGCATAGGGGCTTTGGGCGTCTGAGGATTTTTGTTCATTGCGATCGCGGCCTGGGGGGTGCGACGCGGAGAGTGGGATGGGTGGCCTATGCGTTTGCAGGCCTGGAGTGCGTTCGCGAAGAGTTAAGGCGCCTGGGGGCCCACGGTCCATTGGCCTTGTTACATCTTGCGTTTTCGTACGTTAAAAGATTCGTCTTCAGTTACTCGACGTAGTCTCGGGGATGAGATTATCTTGAGGTTAATGTAGTTACGCTACTTATAACAAGCGATAAATAAGGGTTATGAAGGAAAAAGGGGTACACGAATTAAAGAAAACGAGTTTCGTTGAATGTGGCCAATTTGGAACAAAATACGGGTCGAGCGATAATATCCGATAATTATGAACTAGTACCATGAAGGTACCATATGACCACAGTAGTATAATGTATAAGGTATATTAAAAATAAGTAAAACTTTAAGTAATTTATGGCAATTGTTTTAAATTATGCGGGTAATTGATTAATTACCGGATAACAGGACATTACCCAGTTAACTAATAAGTGGATAAAAAAATTTAAATTATAAATTATACCTCCCCACGTGGCATAAAGCCACAATGGCTAAAAAAATGACTCTTGGTCACTTTTGGCAGATGGCTACTTATGGAATATAACCAAAGCGTGACTTAAATTTAAGTCTTATCAAAATAATACTTGTAAGCATTATCCATGAGACTTGGTAATCAAGCCATAGAAAAAGTAAAGCTTATCTGAGATCGACTATTTACAACTCAGAGTCGTCAGAAGTCATATTCTGACATGCGGCGGCGAAATTTAGAGCTCAGGATTGATGACTGGGTATTCTTAAAGGTGTCTCCTATGAAGGGTGTGATGAGGTTTGGCAAGAAAGGCAAACTTATCCCATGATATATTTGGCCTTATATGATCATCCGAAGAGTGGACCAAGTAGCTTATGAGTTAGAATTGCCCTCGGAATTGGAGTTTGTCCATCCGATTTTTCACGTATCTATGTTACGAAAGTGCATTGGCGATCCTACCCGAGTGGTGTCCACGGATGATGTAGAGATTACATAAGACTTGTCATACGAGGAAATTCCGGTTGCCATCCTAGACCGACAAATCCGTAAGCTACGGAATAAGGAGGTAGCCTCCGTGAAAGTACTTTGGAGGAACAACAAGGTGGAAGAAATGACTAGGGAGGCCGAGGAAGACATGAAGTCTAGATATCCCTACTTATTTCCTCCTCTATAGAAGGTTCTGACTGAGACATCATAACCATAAGGTACGTGTACAAATTCTTTTATTGGTTATTATCGTTGGTCGTGAGAGGCCATTGTGGTCCTGTGTGGCGTTGGATAATTAAGCTTCTACAAGGAGAATTGGTAGTAGTGTTGTTACAAAGGCGACCGTGCCAAAGTTATATAGATCACGGGGAGCTAAACTTTGAGGACGAAGGTTTCTAAGGGAGGAAGGATGTTACATCTCGCGTTTTCGTACGTTAAAAGTTTCGTCTTCAGTTAATCAACGTAGTCTCGGGGATGAGATTATCTTGAGGTTAATGTAGTTACGCTACTTATAACAAGCGATAAATAAGTGTTATGAAGGAAAAAGGGGTACACGAATTAAAGAAAACGAGTTTCGTTGAATGTGACCAATTTGAATAAAATACGGGTCGTGCGATAATACCCGATAATTATGAACTAGTACCATGAAGGTACCATATGACCACGGTAGTATAATGTATAAAGTATATATAAAGTATATTAAAAATAAGTAGAATTTTAAGTAATTTATGGCAATTGTTTTAAATTATGCGGGTAATTGATTAATTACTGGGTAACAGGACATTACCCAGTTAACTAATAAGTGGATAAAAAAATTAAAATTATAAATTGTACCTCCCCACGTGGCATAAAGCCACAATGGCTAAAAATGACTCTTGGTCACTTTTGCCAGATGGCTACTTATGGAATATAACCAAAGCATGACTTAAATTTAAGTCTTATCAAAATAAGACTTGTAAGCATTATCCATGAGACCTTGTAATCAATTCCTTGTAAAAGATCAAACAACATTCTGTCTTTAGTTTAAAACCAAAAACGTTAGAAGCAGAAACCATTTCGTCCAACATTTCAAGAAATTCATGGCCAAATTTCGTTTGAAATTTTCATAGAAGCAAGCATAATTTCGTTCAAGGATTCAGAAAGCAGAAATCCAATTATTATTTTTTTGAGTTCTAAGTTCAATCAACGAAGGTTCTCCGACAGAATATTATACAGAGTTTTCCCTACTCCAGGTATGTTAAGGTCATTCCTCCTTTCTTTTTGGCATGATCCGTACGATATAAATGAAACGAGCGAATGCACAACTTCCATAAGTTACTCTATTCATAGAAATATTAGGGGTGTCTATCTTCTTGATTCCCCATGTGAATTATTATTATCTTCTGTTCATGGATCCCAGAAAAATACGTATTTGATAATGTTTATCCGAAAGGCATATTGATTTTGATGGCATTTTGAGAAAATCTTATTAACGTATTTCTTATGCACTTCATGCATTTATACATGTACATTGACCCATGACTCATACGGCGTTATATACGCGTATGTATGTATGTATGTATGTATGTATGTATGTATGTATGTATGTATGTATGTATGTATGTATGTATGTATGTATGTATGTATGTATGTATGTATGTATGTATGTATGTATGTATGTATGTATGTATGTATGTATGTATGTATGTATGTATGTATGTATGTATGTATGTATGTATGTATGTATGTATGTATGTA